>PVLC010000138.1:0-165000 GCA_004027655.1 Graphiurus murinus
CTCTCTCTCTCTCTCTCTCTCTCTCTCTCTCTCTCTCTCTCTCTCTCTCTCTCTCTCTCATCATGTGCACTCCTGCCCCTGTGATGTAATCCACCATCTGATCCTCACCAGAGCTGAGCTAATTTTGAAGTCAGGCCTTTGAACCACTAGAACTTTGAACTAAATAAATACTTTTTTCTTTACAAAGTATCCAGTCGGACGTGGTGGCGCACTCTTGTAATCCCAGTACTTGGGAGGCTGAGACAGGAGGATTGCAGGTTCGCAACAAGCACAGCAACTTGTGAGGCCCTCTGCAACTTAGTGAGACTCTGTTTCAAAATAAAGAATAAAAAATAGGTCTGGGGATGTAGCTCAGAGGTAGAATGCCCCTGGGTTATATCCTCAGTACTGAAAAAAAAAGTATCCACCCTCTGATATGCATTATAATAACAAGAAGTATACTAATACACAGGACATAAATTTCAAAAAATCCAAGAATCAAATAGGTAACCAAGACTATAGCACACAAATTAACATTTTATGGATCACTAGAGATACATGATGTCAGCATCAGACAATTCATGTTGAGGATCAGACAAATCCATTCATCAAGAGTGTTAGATCAGTTTAGTGTTTGTGTGAGATAGCCACCAATGCCAAAAGTAGATTAGAATCAGGAAAGAAATCAAATTAAGACCAAGAAATATCAGATCCAATTAAAGGCTAGGAATTAAATTTTATTTTCCTATTTGGATTAAATATCCGTCTATAATGTCAAGGAAATTATTATAGCCAGAGGTACAGAATATTGACTCTCTAGGACTGGGCCACAGAAAAAATGCACATGGACTATTAGTAGGAAAAAGTTGATTCCCAAATGAAGTGAAATATCATTCCTAGAAATAAGAAATGAATACCAGGCGAAGAAAACAGGTATCTAAAATTGCTCCTTCTCTTATTATTTATGGAATCATATTGCCCTTTTCTGAAAAATGTCCATTATTATTAATACATAATTTTATTCATATAACTTCTAATATCTGAGATTTTCCAAATTACTTTTTACTTATCTGTTCAACACACTTTCGGTCAGTATTCTCAATGTTGTAACCCAAAATACCTGACCACCACAACTTAGAGGAAGAAAAAAATTTATTTGCTCGCAGTTCCGGAGATTTCAGTGGTTCAGTCCATGTTAGGGTAGGTTACATCTCTGGTGCTCAAGGCATCGCATGGGAAGCCGATAAAGAAGATACAAGGGCTCTGCTCTCATATCATGGAGGCTGGAAGCAAGAGAGAAAGCTAGAGAAGGAGGTTCAAGGACACATGTATAGTCCCTAAGGTCACAGCCCCAGTGATTCCAGCCACCACCCATCTGCCTAGGTTACCTCATAATATATCCATTACAATGGATTTATCCATTGATGAGATTAGAACTCTCATGACTTAATCATAGCACCTCTGAATATTAATACATAAGCTCTTTAGGAGACATCTTACATCCAAACCATAGCAACACCAAAAGCAAGCTATATGTTAGAGCAGGAATCATGGTGATCTTCTTCTCTTCTAATATCAAATGACTGGCACAATTGCTAGCACTTTTTTAATCTTAATAAATAGCTCTTTTTTAATGACATAATTACACTCGATGTATAGGAACATGTAGAAATACTTTTTTAAATGATAAATTTAAATGTACTGCTAAATTTAAATGTATAGTTTTTTGTTTTTTGCTTTTTTTGGTATTGGGAATTTAAACCAGGAGCATTCTGCCTCTGAGCTATGCAATTCAGGCCTATTTTAGCTTTTATTTTGAAACAAGGTCTCACTAAGTTGCTGAGGACATACCTAAGTTTCTGAGGCTGGCCTCAAACCTGCAATCCTCCCGTTTCAGCCTCCCAAGTACTGGAATGAAAGGCATGCACCACTACACCTGGCTAGAAATATTTCCTAAATGATAGAATATATCAGTAATTTTTCTTCTTTCCTCTTTTCTTTGTTCCCAAGATGTCTAGCCACAGTGTGATTATCTAAGGTTTTATTTTGCTTTAGTGCTCTTCTTAAGCAATAGCGCATTTTAACATTTGTTTTAAAATTGTAAATGCCATGCAGCATTGCTAATTTGCAGAGAGACAGACACATTCCAGGAACAGGCATTGTAGCTATTCCACCAAAGGACACAAATGGCCCAGAATGGGTCAGTCACTAGAAACTGGGAAGATTCCATCACTGACACCCAGCTTGTTTTATCTAATGCCTTTGTTGTTCTACAAAAATTCAAAATATCTAACAAGAATGTATCTCATTCATACCATTTGATTTATTGTTTGTACATATCCTGCCTTGAAGTTACATTCCACATGTCATCTTTATAAACACTTGATAAATACAGCTTATGGAGCATATAAAATAGGAGATGTGGCAAAGGAGAAACAGCATAAGCTTTGCAAAGAAACAGAATAAAAAGGCACAGGCTATGGCCTTGGGGACACTTGATTTATGTGTCCCTGAGTAAGTCACTGGACTTCACATTTATAAGCAGAGAACACTGAGTACCTAGTGTATGTGTAGACTTCTATATTCAGGTCATCAGCGTCATCTCCAAACATTCTCTTTCCCTTTTCTTCATGTTTAGCAGTTACACATTTCTGAAAGCTTTCCCTTCCTTTTGCACTTACATTACATTCTTACCTCATCCTGTTTGATTCGCCACAATGCATCATTTCCTTAGGCTACCACACTTGTTCACACCTAACGCAGCCTTATATTTAGATCCTTACCAAGACTTTCATATGATGAGATGGTTCTCAATTACTTAATCTGAGGCAACAATGAGGTATTTGGGGAAAATGCAAGAGTAGGAAATGACCTCTTGTCAGTTATGGTGCCAAATAATCACAGAGACCACCAAATAGAGTCTTTCTTTTTAATCAACTAAATTTAACACAAATGTTATCATTTTTCTTGAGGTTTGACCTCAGAGCTGCCAGTGCTGAAATTTAAAGAAAAGAGTTCTTAAAAATCACCTTTACCAGCCGGGCGTGGCGGCGCACGCTTGTAATCCCAGCATTTGAGAGGCTGAGACCGGAGGATCCGGGTTCACGGCCAGCCTCAGCTACCTAGTGAAGCACTCCGCAACTTAGTGAGACCCGGTTTCAAAATAAGAAGAATAAAAAATAGGGCAGGAGATGTAGCTCAGAGGTAGAATGCCCCTGAGTTCAATCCTCAGTACCGCAAAAAAAAAAATCACCTTTACCCGAGTGTAGTGCCGCCTACCTGTAATACCAGTACTTGAGGCTAAGACCACAGGTTTAAAGCCAGTCTCAGCAACTTGAATCAGATCCTCAGAAACTTAGCAAGACTCTGTTTCCAAATAAAAATGAAAAGGTTTTAAAATCCCAGTAGCAAAAAAATCACTTTTAAATGAGAAAGAGAGAGGTAAAAGAATAATTAAGAAAAACAGTTCAAATAATGCTATGTTCATACATGAAGGTATCACAACCAATCTCACTAACATGTACAGGGAGGAAGGGGGGAGCTGGGTGGGGTATGTAGGGAGACACACTAAGTGCTGTGTGCATGTATGTTTCTATTACTTTAAACTTCACTGTGATGTCTAATTATGATACACCAAAAGTATCTTTTTTAAAAAGCGTGCAGTAATTGGTCACATTGTAGAGATAACAAAAATAAAACCAAACAATAACTTTTTAAAGTAAAAGGGTACTGTGGTATGAATTTTCCAATAACAACATATATACATATTCAAAAAGTGCTTTGTCTTAGATAATTTAGATAAAAGTAAATACAGTCTGTTCTAAAAAAAAAGCTGTCTCTGATAATGATAAATATCCTCATGGTAAAAATGCTTTACTCAGAGTTTGAATAAATTGCTTCATGGAAATTGAGAAAAGGAAAAAAAACAATATTTCTAAGTTAAATTATTTTATATGTTTTTAAATGTAACAAATTCTAGTTAATAAACTATTTTAGAAGACAGCTGACCAAAATTAAAGAGCATGAATTCTTCCTCCAGACTCCCTGCATCTGCAGTCACACTACATCACTTAATACCTCTGTGACATGGAGAAACTTCAAAAACTTTTAAGTACCTTAATAAGGGATAAATGTGTTATCTAACTTATAGGGATATTCGGAGAACTAAATGAATTAATTTCTCTATGTAGTAGCCATTATTACTCCACATATACTTCATAGAGCATTTCCTCTCAATTCTAAAGCGTTTCCTCTCTATCCTACTCCTTGAACACTTGTATACTAACCTGATATTTAGTTGCCTCTCCGATTATTTGTCATTCTCCAACTGGACTGGAAACATAAAAGAAGACAGAAGCAAGGTCACACATATTTAGATTGACATTATACCACCAAGACTCCATATACAATGAAGACACTCGACAATATTTCTTGGTTGGTGAAAATTGATTCCTCTCTAAGCACTTCAGCATTTTAAAAGTCATGTGCCCATATTATAAATGCATCAATTAATTTATTAAACATATTAAACAACATGTTACTATGAAATAGCAAATCACTCAGTAAGAAGCTCAGGCATGATCTTTTTTTTTTTTTTTCTTTTTTTTCCCAGCAGTTATCTTTATTAAATCAAATTGTCTCTTTACAGTTGGATCATTTAATGTGTGGCTATTCCTAATCTATGTCCTATGACAAGATTTGGCTCTTCCCAGAAAGGCCACATAAGGTTAAAGGAGTCCAGTGGACCTTGATCCTTCATAAATACTATATTTAGTCCAAAATTACATCATCTGATGTTCAGCCAATGATCAGATCATAGGTAGACAAACTTAAAAGAATGCAAAGAATGAGCAATTCATAATCTATATGGTATGGTTTTAAGTTATGAGGAATTGTTCAATGCCCCAAGTACCCATGAGCAAGTAATTCTAACAGTAAACTTTCTTTTCCCAGAGGAAGCAACTCTCCCATGAGTTAGAGGAGTGGGATGCACTGCGTCGCCTGAGAGCACTTGAATTAGTAAGGATCCGTTTCAGTAACATCTGTGAGAATCAGCAAGGCAGAATGATAGACTTCACCAGATGTTATGAGATAAATATTATATAGTAAAATAGAAAGTTGATACTTGTATTACAGAATTTTACTAGATTTTATTCTAATAGATAAGATGCATAAATGATGATAATTTGACTCCTCTGAGTCTCAATTTCCTCAACAAATGACAACAGTGATGACAATATGGTGAGGTTGCAAACATAAAATGAAGATAGGTATCTTCAGATGATAGTATTGTGCCCAGTAGAAGTTAAATGAAGGTTAAATTACCTCCCTGTCTATTACATGTACTAACAGAACTCATTGGCTACATTAGTGACTGGGAGAATTGAACAAGCTAGTATATGTAAAAAGAGCTTTGAAAAATGTAAAGCAATATATTCATATTAATCCTTATTACTACTAGCAGAAGAATTATGTCTGCTCAATTGGCAAAGATCTGTGTCACACAATCCTTGGCACTTAAATGACTACATTCAGTTCCATGTTATGGTTGATTGTATCTATGAAGAAGAAAAGCCCTTGTCCTCTAAATCACAAATGCTGGGTCTCGCTTTACCTCTGGCATTTACTAACTCTGTGATTAAGTCATATAATAACTGAGCCTTGGCTTCCCTTTTATAAAATGGAAATAATTATAATACTTCCCTAACAGTAGTTACAATATTTTTTTAAAGTTATGGAGATGAAAGTCCTTTTAAAATTATAGGAAGACTGCAGATTAGAGAAAGAGCTATAGCCGAGTGGGATCCTTAGCTCTGTAGTCAAACAAATCACTTAACTTAAATCTAAGAGCCATTATGGAGATAAGTGAGGTAGTAGATCAGTGCTTCTCAAAACATTTCAGCCATATCCCTCTGAAAGGAGATGTCCTTGATTTCTGTACACCGATAGGAATCAAGGGGAGAAGGAGTGCTACAAGCACTAAGTTTATTGTTATATTTTATGCAAATAGTGCATCCTACTAAAGAATGAGTATTTTTATAAAAAATCTATTTTCCCCTTAAGTTTCTCCAAAAATATATTTTCTCCTTAAGTTTTTCCAAAAATATAATTTTACAGGAAGAAACACTATGTTTACCTACTTGTTTAGAATAATACATTATATTTCTACTTGGTATATGTCCCCCGCTTAAGAAAGAAAGCATTTTTCAAAGATTTAACAGGGCACGTCATCATATTTGTTTCCTCTGAAGGCAATTGTCCCTATTAGAGGTTTCCTGACTCCCTGAACTACATGTCTTCCTCTTCTCCACTCCCAGGGACATACAACCTGCAAGAATTCTGTGCGGCAAACATAATTCATTTCTCTAACAACTGCCATCAGGTTCTTTTTTATAAACTAAATTTCTTTCCAGAAAAGTTTGTTAAAGTTTCATCATGAGCAATTTAAGATTATTTAGAATACATCACAATCATTTTGAACTTGAACTATATAGTGGTTAACTCAGATGATTTTCAATAATAGCGGTGAATTGTAAGTGGCCATATCCAAAGTTATATAATCCAAGAATGAAAAAACTGATTTGCTCTCTAAATATAAATTGCTGTCATCCTGAATGCTTATAGATGCTTTTGTCTGGGCCTTTGCTCCAGATATACTATCTAAGTACAGGCAATTTTCCTCTTGAAAATTCAATCTATAAAACACCTGATTAATACCATAAGACTGCATTTCAGTATCCTAGTTGTATCATTAAAACTATGTATTCCTCAAGTGCAACCCCCATGTCTTATTCAACTTTGCATCCAACCCATCACTTGGCAAGCAGCCTTGCCCAAGATAAGAGCTGGAAAAAAGGTTAGTTCAATGCATGAATTATAGATCTTTCCATAAATGTCCTTTGAAATTTAAAGGCTCACTTTCTTTCACAAAACACTTTATGGATACTCTAATTTAAGCCATGACTGTGACCATCATCACACACACACACACACACACACACACACACACACACACACACACACAAATAAAAAATGTGTTTCTCTCAATTTTTATGATTTACTAGAATCTTTTTTGTCTGGGTCACTTAAGTAAAAAGTCTATGTATTACAATTAGTAGAATCTTGCCTAATAATAAAATGCTCACAGGCACTGTAAAATTGTTCTGCTTTGCTATAATACATTAGTAAATGGTGCTAACAAAATACATTTTAAAAATCAGTTATGCTATATAACTAAAATCTCGCATTCCCCCCACAGGTTTCAAGTTGGTTCATGTTCTGCCCTGTGACTTTTCATGATTCTATTGTTTTACATGGAACATGCTGACGTCTGGATAGCAACCTACCATAATTTCTGTATCTTTAAATTCATTGGCCTTGACTGAAAAAAAACCTGAGTTTGTTATTTAAAATCATCAGATATTTTTGCTATAAAGTACTTATGATATAATTTTTCCCATTCCCTTCATTATTTAAAACTCAGGCAAATTTCTTTTTTTTTTTTTTTTTTTCCTCTCTGACTAACTGATGATGCTAATTTGCCAGTTATTTTTGCTAGGGATGAGTTTGATTTAAATTGAGGAAAATATCTCCCGTTAGTTTCTGAGAGATATCCTGACACCTTCTGGTTCTGACTCTCCTTGTTCTGTGCTCTCTCCCTAAAGCCATTTAGGAGTTGCTCCAGAGCTTCAGAACTTCCAGAAGGCAGGGCCTATGAGAGCAGGCTTGTTGAAAAAAGATATTTATCTTGAAGTTCTATTTTAGGAGCAGGTGTGGTATTTTTATGTTATGTTACAGATTTTTTTAAACTGGCAGTGTCCAAAGATGTTTTCATTCACTTTTACATTATATTCTAAAAATGTTGATTTTCTTCATAATTTTGCAGATGATTGGAGAGCTGATAGGGATATCAGAGGAGGCTATGGAGCTCAGGCCCCTGTTCCCAATAAACCCATAATAGATAGGAAATCTAGAAGGAAATCTAGAGATTAGCTAGTGGTCACATGAATTTAGGAGAGCTATGAAGGGAAGGTTTATAAAACATAATCAGTAAAGAAATACCAAGTTGGGTAATTGTAGTTTACAAGTCTGCTGATATTGCTGAAGGGAAAGAAGCTGAGGGACTTGATAAACACCTAGTAGGAGACAAAAGACTGCTGAGAGTTAAGCTAATTTCCTTGGCCACCACAGCAACAAGCAACTGGGCATCGAGGTACGCACCTGTAATTCCAGTATTTGGGAGGCTGAGACAGGAGGATCATAGGCCAAAGCCAACCTCAGTAACTTAGAAATAAAATAAAGTACTGCCAGAGATATGGTTCAGAGGTAGAATGCCCCTGGGTCTAATCCCCAGTAGCACAATAATAAGAAGAAAAAAAAGTGCAAGCAATATTTTAATTTCCAGAGATGACAAAGAATTGATAGCTCTATCACTCCTTGCTAAAGCTTATCTTTGTTTTAATTATGTTAGCTTCCTCAAATGAGCGCTCCTCAGGAGCAGCAAGAGGCCAGAACACTGCAGTAAAAACTTTATCTACTTTAATACAGTATGGGAGGAAAAACCTCCCCCTTACTCTCTTAGGTTCCTAGCTGGGTCCACAAATTAAGTTGACATAAGATAGATTAATAGGAGAAAAGCATACAAATTTATTTAATAGAAGTTTCACATGGCACATGAGCCCTCATAAAGAAATGAAGAACCAAAGAAGCTGTTAGAGTTAGTTACCTAAATGTTGAATTGGACAAGAAAAAAAAAAAAAAAAAGTAAGTTGTGTAAGTTGTGAAGAAGTGGTTCAATTATGTGGGGAGGCTTAAAAGCTAAGAGTTATTTTAACAAGATCTGTATAGAATTCTATCAGTCTTGCCTTTTCATCCTTTTGGTATAGGAAAGGTGTCCTTCACACAGGAATTTCATCTCTTGTTTCTCAGAAACAGAGAGGTCAGAATGACCTTCTTGCACCTGCCTTTTTTTTTTTCTTAAGTGCCTTTAATTCAAAACAGTCAATATGCAAAAGTGGTGTATTCCTTCAATACCTCTGGCAAATGCATTGATGGCTCTCATTGTCTGTGAAATGTTTAGTCACAGGTTCAGTATTATTTCAACGATAGTGGAATATACTTGGTTTTAGACATATTTATCCCATGTCATAAGAACCATAAAATAGCACAGCAATCTATTTAAAAGTTTAATTCTAATCAAAACCATGTACATAGAAACTGATGTGAGGATAATTCCTAAAATTCGGAAACTTTTAAAAAAACAAAATGTAACAGATGTTTGATGTCATCCAGGACAATACAGCACTTACATGAATAAAGAGAAATATGATATTCAGAAAAATTTAAATAGAGGAAATGTAATTAACCCAGCTGAAATTGAGCCAGATTAATATAGTTTGTCCCAGTGAACCTAATGGCAATGTCTCTTTAGTGCCAACATCAAGGATTTTTTTTAAATTAAATCTTAAAAAAGACAATTCAACAGTAAAACTTCTACTCAATGAATAGCTGGGAGAATTAATTTCAACTTTTATTAGCTTCCACTGTAACATTAAGCAAGTCTTGTACAGCATGCTGTGTCTTTTGGGAGAAACAGCTACAATGTAGATTTTTAATAAAGCTTCTCAACTCAAAACCATACTTAGTGTTTTGAGGACACTGTCATACAGTTTCCTTTCATACCTTTGCTGCCAAGAGGGAGCACACCATGCACAAGTAGGATGGAGAGAAACCTTCTTTTACTTACTGTGGTAGTTTCTGGAGCAATGGTCATGGATTTGTAGCTTCCCAGAAGTTAAAAAAAAAAAAAAAAAAAAGCCCTCTGTGTGTGTGTGGGGTGTGTGTGTGGTGTGTGTGTGTGTGTGTGTGTGTGTGTGTGTGTGTGTGTAGGTGGGGTGGGGGAAGCACTATGGATTGAACCCAAGGGCATTCTGCCTTCAAGCTACAATCCTAGCCCTTTACATTTTTTTATTTTGAAAGTCTAGCTAAATCCTGAGGCTGTCCTCAAACCTGTGGTCCTCCTGTCTCCACCTCCCAAATACTGGGATTACAGGCGTGTGCCACCATATCTGGCTTCTAGCACTCTTGATACTGGCAGTTTTATGCTGGGTGTGGTGGTGCACACGTGTAATCCCAGTACTTGGGAGGCTGAGACAGGAGGATCACAGGTTCAAGGACAACCTCAGCAAGTACTGAAATTATCATCAACCTAGTGAGACCTTATTTGAAAAATAGAAATAAAATAGGAGTGGGGTATAGCTCAGAGGTAGAATGCCCCTGGGTTCAATCCCCAGTACCACAAAAACAAAACAAAACAAAAAAATATTGGCAGTTTATGTTTACATTCGTTCTGGTTATTACCAAGATATATATAAATTCTAAGCATGATGAAAGGGTATTAGTAAAAAGAAATTCAATCACAAGCTAATAGTTATTTTTAAAATTTCAATGAACTCCTTTTTTGTATGTTTTGTAAGATTTTGTCCTTAAGTAAATAAAGCATATTCATACCAGCATCCTTGAAACACAAACATTTTTAAAATAAAATTGCTGGTTTTTTTTTCTTTTGGCTGATAACGAAAACGAAGTATTTTTGCTTAAATTGTGGCTAATGCCAGGTACCTCAGGGTAGAAGTTTTTTTGTTTTTCTCTCTTTCTTTTTTTCTACACCAAAAAAGGAAAAAAGTAAGTTGATACACAGTTGACTTGCTGTCTTTCCTGTCTGAAAGCTCAGAAAAACAAAGGCAACATTGTCATTGTTTTATGATTTTAACTCTGCTGGGAAGCTTCTCTAGTAAGTTTCCACTGCAGGGGATGCATTTGATGAAAATCTTAAAAGCAATTGAGTGGTATAAACTGTTGACTTTTATCCTTCCCTATCATGAGTCCCTGATTCTTTGAAGGATCTTTACCTGGGAAGCTTTGAACTTCCATTGTCATGCGAAGCCTCCTGTACCCAGAGATAAAACAAAATTAACTTTTCAAGGACATAGTGGTCTGGAAAGAGGAAAGTTATTTAAGAACTTAAATATAAGTTCAAATTCTAGCAAGTACCCCACTGAATTTAAGTTTTGTGAACAATCTATGTAATCCTTATAAATAACTATAAAGATTGGAGTAGACTTCTACAGAAAAAAAAAAAGGGTCTCCAAAATAGATCTGATCAATTCTTCCTTATATATTCATTTTCATATCCATTATTGTACAATTCAATGAGTTTTAAAAGCCAGTTATAGGTGCCACAAATTCTTTAAAAATTCCCTAATTTTAAGTATTTTGTGTTGTGCAAATCATAATATAACCATCATTTTCATCCCAAGGAACTTTAATTTCTTCTAGAAAGAAAAGACTTAAAAAAAAAAAACTTTAAAGGCTAGCATTATTCAGCATTCACACATACAGTAAAATCAACTGAAAATTAATCTCTTGAATCTACAGTTTAACAACAGCCCAAATTGAACAACATCAGCCACTTTATACCCTACTAAAAATTCTTTGCATGCAATGACAGATGAGAGAATCTAAGAAAATGTGCCCTGTTCTACTGCCGAAGGCAGATGTAACTATTAACCTCTGAAGAAAAGCGCTGATAATAAATGTTTTTATTATTAATTAATTACTTTATTTATTTATTTATTTATTTATTTATTTGGGGACTAGGGATTAGCACAGGTGCATTCTACATTTGAGGTATGCCCCCAGCCTTTTTTAAAAATCATTATTTTTATTTTGAGATAGGGTCTCACAAAGTTCCTGAGGATCTCACTAAGTTGTTGAGGCTGGCCTTAAACCTACAATTCTTCTGTCTTAGCCTCCCAAGTACTGGTATTACAGGAGTGCACTATCACACCCAGTGATAATAAATATTTTTAGTGTCAAATGCAGGGCAAAAAAAGCATGTCACGATGTTTTGGACTATTTCATACATTTATCAACCAATATTTATAAAATTCTTTCTAATCACATTCACCTAGTACTCTGTTTCCATTTAATTTCATTCTGTCCCTTAAACTTGACTAGCGCATTACTTTTTATCAAGTCTTAACCCTTTAACTTACTAATGTGATTACTTAATGGACTGTTAATGGAGTTTTAGTCAGTCTTTATTTTTATAATCTCTTCATTGTTAGCATAAATGGATATTAAGACTATTCTTGAACCTTAATTTAATACTCTTACATCATTTTATATTATTAATTATTGCATAGGCAATCATGTCAAAGTCAAATCCTGCCTGCTTCTTCTCTTTTCCTAAGCATTTTTTTGGATAAGAAGCCAAATATTACAGAGCCACAATGAATCAGTTTATAAATATTGGAAGATTTCAACACAAAGGTAACTGAAAAAGAAGAAAGAAAAAAGGAAGCCTAGGTCTCTTTATAGAACTGAAGTACTCAAAAGATACATGAAACTTTGGGGGAGGGAAGGAAAGAGAAGATGGTTCTATGGCAGAACAGGCTTTATTGAGATAAAACCTGAGGAGAAGGGTCTCCAGGAAAAGATGGAGCCCATATCCATCACAGGCTGAGGGTTTATATAGGCCAATCAGGAGGAAACTTCAAATTCTGGTGGGTAGTTCTTAAGACACTAAAGTGGATGGTTCTTGAGATAGGAATGAAGTTATCTAAAGGTCCCTGTGGTTTGTGCCAAGCAAGATATGGGAGAGTTCCAGTAAGCAAAATATGGGGACCTTTCCAGTAAGTGGAAAGCCTCTACAAAATAAGAGTTGTTTTTCCTCTGGCCAGCCATCTAACAATACAGAATTTAGAAAACATGTCCAGCTCCATCCTGCCTTGGATCCACTTTCAGTTCCTGCAGTGACTCCGCAGACCCCCAACAGCTGAAACAGTGCCACAGATGGACAGCAAGGAAATGTTTCAGGAGGCCTTGGAGGCTGCGGGAGATAAACTTGTAGTTATCTTCACTGCCATGTGGTGTGGGCCTTGCAGAATGCTCACGCCTTTCTCTTAGGTCCTCTGTGAAAAGTATACCAGCGTGCTGGTCCTTGAAGTAGATGTAGACGATTGTCAGGATGTTGCTCCAGAGTATGAAGTCACGTGCATGCATGCCCACCTGTGGGGTCCTCCCGACGAAGGGGGCCCCTACCCGATCTCCCTGGAGCATCTACCCTGAAAAGGGGGTTCCCTGCGGAAAAGGAAGGTCACGCCACAATGAACACATGGCGGGGACTGAGCATCAGAGGACTCATCCGTTTATTACACGAGGGGCAAAGAGTTATATAGAGCAGAGCGAGAGGAGTGTCTCCTTGCAGGGCCAATCGGGGTAAATGTCATCTTGGTCATGTCTCTTTACGCGCTGATCACACTACCAGGGACCTATCAATGTCTTGATCATGCTGAGGAGACATCCCTCGTCCAATCCTGGTCTCTGGTAAACACTCTTAGGCCTCCACCCTCGCCACTTTCCCTCTGCGCCATCTTTGATGCCTTTTTTTCCTTTCCCTCGGGCGGGGCTACCGCCTTCTCTCTGGGGATCTTTCCCACACCCACCTTCCAGTTTTTTGTTTTTTGATTTTTTTAAAAGGTCAAAAAGTAGGTGAATTTTCCAAAACTAATAAGGAGAAGCTGGAAACTACCATTAATGAGTACATCTAATCATGTTTTTTGAAAAGCATAACCAGCTACCAACTGTTTGAAATTTGTAATTATTTTAATTTATAAAAAGTATGAACTATGAAACTATATACCCAAATGCCATCTGATTATAAATGATAAAATATTAGTTCTACTCTTTTAAAAAAAAGAAAACATAAATAATACACTTATTTTTATGGAGAGATTTAATTATAGAGCCCTAGTTGCTTATCTAGCACAGTTTATGACAGGATAGTGCTAGAGCCCAGGCTTCTGTAATTTCAGTCCAGTACTATTCCCATGATTACTCTCTGCTGTCAATGTTTCTATAACAAAGAAATATATCTGCAGCATAGACTAATTGACACAAATTCTTCAAAAAAATGAGTGAAGAGAGAAATTAAGTTGACTTTCTTATTCAAAGAAATATTTCATCATCTATTATATATTTTTTACATTATAATGTCCACCAATTCCAATTTTTTATTGAATTTTATGTTCCAATTCAACTTCCATATGATATTTTCTTTTCCTTTGTCTTTATTTCCTTATTTATCTCTCCCCCCCCCCACTTCTTTATATTTTTAAGATTACAGATATTTTCTACCAAGGCATTTTTCTCTAAAAGTAGCAAATAAGATGGTGCGAATGATCAGTATATAGATACAGATTTTGATGGACATTATATAAGCATTTATTCTCCTTTGTCTTTTGAATTCAGGTTTTCACCAGAGATAGTGATACTTTGTGCATAAGTGAACTGCAAACATCAGCACATGCTTAGCAAAATCCACATTGTAAATATATTAAGCCTGCTCTTTGGTGTTCTGGACAGTTTCATATCTAGGTGACATTCTCTAACATTGGCAACCACTGTTACCCCCACTGAAACCTAAAAAATAGTTACCTCTCCTTCATCTCCCAGATTTAACTCATCATGATGAAACTTTTCTAATTTTCCCATAAATAATTTTCAAATTTATTCCTTCTTTTCTATCTGCCTCTAGCATTCTTAACCTATCTCCACCATGAACGGTGGAAATACACTTTTAATTTGTCTTTTTTGCCCCTTAGTACCCCCCTTTCATACTGCTACCAAAATGTGCAGAAGAGCTTTCAGTGGCACTTAGAAATCCATCCAAGCTCATTACTCTCATACACAGTTCCCTAGGAACTTACTTTTTCAGGGCCAACATTTGCAGCATCTTCCCCTCCCCCAGCCATCATGAGTTTGCTTTAGAAATTGTGAACTGCATAACCCTCACTGGACTTCTGCTGTGCTCCTTTCTTCGACTCAACATCACTTGGTTAACTTCAAAACCTTTTGACAACTCAGTTCTGGTGTCACTTCCTCCAAGAAGCCTTCACTGACTTCTCATTTGGCAGCTAAATAAATGATCTCCTGATCTCTTAGGTAACTCTAGCCACTACTCTAATAACTTAAAACCACTTTATTAAAATTATATATATATATATATACATTTCACTTACAAATTTGAAAGCTCCTTTCATAGAGTAAAAAGATCCTAAAGACAGCAGGTATTCATTTAACACAGTTCTAATTTCTTAATCAATTAATTAATAAGCTATCCTCAAAATGAAAAAAAAAATAACATGTAATGAAGATTTTTGAGAGGAAAGATCATATTCAGGCAGGCATACAGCATGAAAGATTTCACAATGGCAGCAGCACTTGATACGAACACCATAAGATGTGTGAAATCTAATAAGCAGTGTCCCATGAAAGGACGAGTTGGAAAGAGATGTCAAAACACAAAAGTGAGAGACTTATCAGAAAACATGATGTAGTCCAGCTTAGCAAAAATGAAACATGTGGCTAGTGTAAAACAATTGTGGAAGGTAAGATGAGAACAAGAGGAAGAAAAGTTTTTATTGGCAAACTAGAGTTAGCGATCTATAGTCAATAGAAGTAATAGCTACCATTTCTTGAATATTTATTTAATGCTATACATTATTCTAGCCATACTAATGTGTTTACAATTAGTCCATGAAACAGATACTATTATAACTCTATTTTACTGATAAGAAAACTAAGACATATAGAGAAGAAGTAAGTCATCTAAGATCACACACCTAGTAAGTATAAAGTCAGGCTTTAAAATTCCTCTATTTGACTAAGAAACTAACCCTTTTTAAGAATATTTATGACTATAAAGTAAAGGGAAAAAGCCCAAAATGATGGGCCTATTTTAAGCCAGCCCAACAGCTATTCTAAGTTCTAATTGTATATTGATTGGTTGGTTGAACTCTAGATCGAATCATGACCTATGATGAATAACACTGAGAGGCCAGCACTTATTTTTTCTTAGTAATACAAAAAAGAACATAAAGAATAGGGAGAATAAATTATTTTGTTACATTTTAATGTGTGACCCACCAACCCACCCCTTAAGTCTATCAAATTGTAAGAGCCCAGAAGTTGGTCCCTTTATTAAGACACAAAGAAATACATTGCTTAGGGAACATTTTATTTATTTATTTATTTATTTATTTATTTATTTATTTATTTATTTATTTATTTTGCGGTACTGGGGATTGAACTCAGGGGCATTCTACCTCCGAGCTACACCCCTAGCCCTATTTTTTATTCTTTATTTTGAAACCGAGTCTCACTAAGTTGTGGAGTGCCTCACTAGGTAGCTGAGGCTGGCCACGAACCCAGATCCTCCAGTCTCAGGCTCCAGAATGCTGGGATTACAAGCGTGTGCCACCACGCCCGGCTGGGAATGTTCTTAAAAAGTGCCATTATCTGTACATAAAAGTATGGGATGTTTCCATTAAAATAGGTTCCTGGCTATGAGTGGGAAAATTTGATTTGGGGGATCTCATAATCAAGGTGGTAAAATATGGAACTTTTACCATAATTGATAGTAGAATCAGAGTAATGTGTGTGTGTGATTTTTTTTTTGTAGCATCTTATTAATCACAAGGTCTTTAATGACCTAAATCATTATATATCCAAAAACATTTAGGTCTAGCAAATAGTTGAATAAAATCATTAAAATGGCGTGACTCTTCATTTGATTATAAGACCTAAGTAAACTCACATGCTCAGTGTCCCTGAAAGAATAGAGAGTCAGATATCTTTGAGAAAGAACATCAAAGTATATCCTCTAATTATTCCTCCTCATCTTTAGCAGGAACTTATGGCTAATATACCTGAGTACTGGGAAAGAAAAATGCCTAGATATTTGGCTCTGCTATTCTCTGGAAATCTATAGTGCTACTACTGATAGACTATTCGGGGTGAGGGTCTGACTCTCTCATGGACAACCCACTATCTTGGTCCCCCAGTATCTGAGTGTCAGTTTGAGAGGCTATATTCAACAAGTAGCAGAATATCATTCTGAATTCTAGAGTGAAAACAAATATGATAGCATGGGCCAACTGGGAACCCATGGAACTCTCCTTCCCTAGGAAGAGTAACTACAAAACAGCACCATATCTCTGATTGGCATCTGCAAATAAATGCTAACATTAATTACCTGAAAGATGCAGGAGATTTTATCCCTTTCATCTCCCCCTTTTAATTTGACTTTTGGTCTATACAGAAAATCACTAAGACTTACAGGAAGACAGTACATTAGGAAGAGCTTCATCAATAGTTACTCAAACTCAAGCTTCTGGACTATAGTCTCATAACAAAGCCCTCAAGTTTAGTATGCAGTTGTAATTTATTTGTCCTCAATCATACTATGTAGAGAACACTAGAAACTGTTTGCTTTCACCTGACACAGATAGAAGTATATTTTCACCCCCTTGTCTTGTAGTATTTCAGCTTTCTAGTCTTTTTTTGTTTGGTTGGTTGTTTTTTCTGTAGTTCCAACTTTGTGCCATAATTACCTCTATAGAAATAGTGATATTGGTTTAATGCCAAATATGGATGACATGCAAGAAGCTTTATATAGTACTTTTTTTTTTACCATCTAAATACTTAACTAAATAATTGATAGTTCCAAGAAATATTTAATATAAAAAACCAAAAGTGGGAGGTATAGAATTCATGAGGATTATAATTATACATTTTCAGAAGAAGAAAAAAGAAAAGAGAAGGAGAAGGATGAAAAGGAAGGGGAGGAGGAGGAGGAAGAATAAGAAGAAAAGGAGGAGGAGAAGGAGAATGGTTAAACTTAAGGGAGGAGATTGTAAAGGCCCAGGGTGGCATTTTTAGAGTAGTAGAAGGGGAATATTAATAGTAACAGATAAGCAGTGAGAGATCGGGGGATGATACAATTCTATATCAAGAAAACTATATCTGCAAAAGGAATTAGGGGTATCAGTGTTAGATATGATTGACTTATCAGGAAATTTAGTTTGTTTTTAAATAAGAGGAGAAATGGGCCTGTGGATAGGCAAAGCAAATTAGGTTAGTGGGGAGAGAAAATTTGATGATACTACAGAAAGAGGGAATAATGAATAAAAGGGGTTCAGAAAAATAGGAAAGAATTGAAATGGGAAGTGAGATTATACAGGTAGTCCAATTATACAGGAGAAAAAGTTATTTCTTCCAACAAAAATTTACTTACTGTATAGGTTTAAAAATTAATTTAACCAATAAATCTCTTATGAATATGTTTCTCTATTCCTCTGTTCATAAAAAGGAAGGCAGAAACCTAATTTCACTGTTGTTGTTATGGCAGCAATGTTAGGAGATTGTGCCTTAACCACTCACATTCCTGGAGAACAAGAGTTCATTGCCACTCTAATTACAATTCAGAACAACTCTGTACCTTTTTGAAACACAAAATTGAAGAACGTTGCAGCTGGAATGGACCTTGCAACAGAATGTTGAATTCTTTACTTTTTCATTTAAATTAAGGTTTTAAAAGAGGTCATGCACAATATAAGCACAGGAAATCTAATTGAAAAATACCGTAAAGGAAAAAAATTGTTTTTCTCTTCCAAATACACTTCAAAAATAGTTCACACAAAGCACATGGTTCAAGGAGACTTTTTCTAAGTCCACAAAACTTGTTAATTGGCAACAAAATCTCAATTACATGTGTTTGAATGAACTGATCTGGGCAAAACAGAATATATCTAGATGCTTCAGAACCAAATAAAATCATAGCACTTCCTCTCTTAAAAAACTATTTCTCTCTTTTTATGTTGAATGATACAGGTTGATTATCCATAAAAACTTCAACATGGGCCTGAGGATAAAGAAACTATTATATTTGAGTTCTCTGAGATTTCTTCAAAAAAGCCATAGTCTTGAGTAAATTCAATATGGCAAATCCACACATTGAGTGTGAACAAGAGCAACAACAATAACAAATTATACACAGAGAATGAGAGGGAAGAAGCATTGTTAGCTTCTAGCCTTGGGACATCCACCTGGTGTCCTTAAAGTCACCAGCGGTCTTTGTATCTTCCAAAGACAGACAGTGGACTGACAGAAAAAGTTAATTAACAATCTGGCCTCAGAAACAAATGAAGCACACTCAAAGTTTGCCAAGTCTTTGGAGATTTTAAGAGGTTCAGATTATCTATTAGTGGGAGAAAAATTATAAATATGTTCCATTTAGCATTCATAGGCTAAAAGAAATATTGTCTCCATGATTGGTATCTCCTACCATAGTCGCTAATGAAACCCTCCTCCTGCTATTTAGACCTTTGGGCAAGTTCTATCCCTTCCCTCTCCACACACATCTCAAATATGTCCAGACCTAGTAACTTGCTTCTAATGGATAGAATACAGTAAAAGTAACAGAATGTCTTTCCCTCATAAAAACAGTGGCTTCCATTTTTGTATCCTTTCTTATTTCTTTTATCCTTCACCCTGAGAGAATTTTAAGAGTTCCATGTGGCATGGAACTGATGTCTCTATCCAACAGGCTCTGAGGACCTGAGACTTCTCAACTAGTAATTTAGTTGCTACCTTACAAGTGACCTTGAACCAGAGACAAACAGCTAACTCCATATCCAGATGTTTATCTTACCAGAAAATATAAAACAATTAAAGTTTGTTGTTTTAAGCTGCTAGGATTAGGGGTTATTTATAACCAAACAACGACTAACACAATCTATTCCAAATGTTAGATCTGTCCTTGGTATGAGAAAGGCATTTCGCTTATTTTTAAAAATTTTTTGACTCCAGGCATTGTTCTAAGTACTTTACAAATATTGACTCACTTAAACCATACAATAACCCTATGAAGTAGATTCTCTGGTGACCTGGCTCTTCATCTAGAATAAAACAAGTCACAACAGTTAAAATATAGCATCACTGCTAAATAAAGTAAGAAGTGCACAAGACATTTATAATTCTGTAGTTCATCTCAGAGACAATTCACCCCAAGTATAAATGTTCCTTTTTAAAAAATTAATATACTAGTTTGGCATGGTAGCACATACTTGTAATCTGAGTACTTGGAAGGCTGAGATAAGAGCATAACAGATTCTAGGCCAGTCTCAGCAACTTAGCAAGACTCTCAACTAATAAGTGAGACCTTGTTTCTAAATAAAAAATCAAATGGGGTTGTGGGTATGGCTCAAAGGTAGAAAGCCCCTGTTTTCAATCCCCAGTACCACCACCAAAAAAGAAATAATATACATAAATTTGGCTATGTCATAAAATAAAGAGGAGAAAATTCAATATTTCATGGAGGAAGCACAGTAAAGCAAGAAGCCAAGAATCCTTTGAACTTACAACAGTTCAGGGAGGGAAATGTGCTATGGTTTGGATCATCCTGAGCAACAGGTTAACTGCTTCATGTGGGCTGCAAAAGAACTTAGCCCACCGAATTAAAGGAACTCATTCATGACTGCCTAAGAAAAGCTGCTTTCCTTCTCAGAGAGAGAGAGTGGTATTTGCCAAAACTGAACAAAGCTGGGCGTGGTGGCACACGCTTGTAATCCCAGCATTTGGGAGGCTGAAGCCAGAGGATCCGGGTTCACAGCCAGCCTCAGCTACCTAGTGAGGCACTTCGCAACTTAGTGAGACCTGCTTTCAAAATAAAAAGAATAAAAAACAGGGATGGAGGTATAGCCAAAGGTAGAACGCCCCTGAGTTCAATCTCCAGTACCGAAAAAAAAAAAAAAAAAAAACAACTAAAAAGTAAAAGGGAAAACCAACAGAAAATGAGGTAGAATCACTTCATCCCTTTCCATGAGGTACCACATGTGTATTCTCAGACATTTGAATTCCAAGTTTTTCCTACTAGAAAAAAAATTTAGTGATAAGGTCAGAAATGACTCTCAAATCAGCTGGAAAAAAATCCAATACTTAAATTTTCGAACATTAAGCCGGGCATGGTGGCGCACGCTTGTAATCCCAGCATTCGGGAGGCTGAGACCAGGGGATCCGGGTTCGCGGCCAGCCTCAGCTACCTAGTGAGGCACTCTGCAACTTGGTGAGATTCGGTTTCAAAATAAAGAATAAAAAATAGGGCTGGGGGTGTAGCTCAGAGGTAGAATGCCCCTGAGTTCAATCCCCAGTACCGCAAAAAAAAAAAAAAAAAAAAAAAAAAAAATTTTGAACATTAAATAAATGCTATAGGAAAATATAGAAAGGGGTCATGTATTCATCTCAACATAATTACAAATATATGTTCTTAGTATTTGGAAACATGACAACTGCTTTTATTATTTTGAACTTATAAGTAAAATACTTCAAAAGGATCTTTGTGATGTAGATTTTCATTTCCCATATACACAGCTATATTTTTCCACATATTTAAGGACTTTATTATCTGATTTTCTACTACGATACCATGCAAAGGTCACACATACATATTATTTCAAACTAAGACTATTATAAAATATACTATTAGACCAAGTAAGTCAGATAGTAGACCAAAAAAGTGGAAGAGAATATTTAGCATAAAAAAAGGAGTAGGGAGGAAGGTCAGCTGTCAGAAGAAAGTCTGTGCCTCAAGATAAAATATTACAATTGTAAAATACTTTGTGTCTTGTCAACAAAAGTTTTCTTCCACTGGGCCAGTATTATAAATAACTAATATTTCCAAAGTATGAATGCATTATAAAGTAAAGGCCCTTATTGATATTTCAATTTGCAGATTTAAAAACCTGGAAATGCATTTAATGATTTATTTTGAAATAAAGTTGATGCAAATATGATGATTTTGGAATTTTGACTAAAAACTACGCATATGAAAATTATCTTACAATATTTAAATAAAATACTCTATGCAACAGAATTAACATTACAAGAAAAAATACAGAATGTCTATTTCTTTTACCAACAAGAAACCCATGAGAGTTAGGACTATAATGTAACCATGCATAGCAGAGCATACATGTAAATTAGCATGCTTTTAGACAAGATTTCATCAACTATGTCCATAACAGGACTTCTAAATACTTTAATGCTGAGATTTTAAAGGAGTTTTGTTTTTTTTTTTTTTTAATCTTGGCAGAATGACATAGATACACAGAAATAATACGGTACTATTTAAAAAAAGAAAATTAAAAAAGTCATTTTAGTTTTGCCCTAAATTCAATGACAGATCTGATATTCTGAATATGTCTAAAAAAAAAATTCTATGACTGCTTTAGAAAGCTAGGGCATGGTGATTTATAATAGTAGTTCTGAACAAATGAAAACCCAACATTTTTACAGTTGAACAGAATTGGGCTTGGACAATAGGGAACCTAAAACTCATTTGGATTCACATGGTGTTTCAAAAACACATCACTAGGACCTCTTACAATCAATCGAATACCTAACTGGCAGCCAGAACTAGAATCTCCAAGTAGAAATATAAGTAGAAATATGTTGACCAGACTCTGCATGCTAAAAATCTCAGGGGCTGTGTACTTGACAAGATATCTTTTCTTTTTTTCCAGTGGGACACCTGAAGGAGACTAGTAGACAGACAATTATAGCAATCCATGTTGTATATCATAAAAGTATGAATTAAGGCTTCACTGCCTGTGACATCATATTCTAACTCACTCTGTCTCTAAACTGATAATATACCCTTTTTTCCCCGAAGACTGACTGTAATTCTGGAAGAACAGACATCAATTAACGTTTACACCTTCTGCACAGATAAGAGAATGGCTTTCATTTTGGTTTTGTAACAGAAAGAGATGAAAATCTGCAGGCACAGAGCTTTAGAGGCTTTAGTATGCATCTTTTTCATATTATCTGAATTATATTTCAGGATATCTGAGGCCTCCAAAGCTAGGCCTCCAATATAATATGAGATCGAAGCAGGTGTTCCTCTAAGCCAATAGTAAAAAACACTCTCTAATAGCTAGGTCAACTTCACAATTCTCTTCTTATTCTTTTCTTGGTCCAGAATATCTATTTATTCCTGAAATACTAAGGCACAGATAGAGCCACATCACTGCAAAAATGAAAGAACAAAAAGCATATCTAACTTCTGTCCCTTTACCAAAAGGGGTTGCAACAGAAGTTAATAGGAACAAAACTAGATAAGGGACAACCCAGACTGATAAAAGACAGTGTGATCCTCCGTGGGCAGCTTAATGCTGTGCAGAAGCTTCTGAGTCCTCAAATGGCACAGAAGGATATCAAAGTTCCCAGGCTGGATTCAGGAAATCCAGTGAACATTACCTTTTAGCCTGAACACATGGTTTGAATACAATAGATGGTTTTCATTTTGTGTTATAAAGTCACACAGTATTTTGGGATTTGAGACAACTGTTCAGAAAATTTGTACTTTTTTTCATAAATAGATAGGTATTTTCTTGTTATCAATATAGGTTTGCATTCCTAAAATTTACTAAGCCCTTTATTTCCTAAACTATGCTAAATAAATAATATTTTCTCTCATTTGTTCCTTATTATCAAAAAATTTTTATAAGTTTTTCATCATATCTGAGTAAAAGGAATTACTCTTTCATTAAATTATAAGCAATCAGGGTGACTGCAGCCTGGGCCTTGGAGAGTTCTGTATAGAAAATGATTATTTTATGACAGAGATGAAATTGATAATGCTGAATGGACATGATATTATTATCCAAAAGTCTTTGATCCAGTGTTTTTGCTCTGACCTACTTCTCAGAAATCTTCATAATATGTGGAAATACATTAGGTGTGTGTTTCTGTAACCAAATACCTATGGCTTTACCTACACAGGCAAAGCAAACAGAAGTTGAAAATAAATACCAAATTGTACCAGTGATAACAAACCTATAGAAACCTATAAAAAATGCTATGCTATTCCTATAAAGACTTTTTCCTGCTAATTTGTACAAATGAGAGTCTGAACTCCCCTCCCCATTTCCTTCTGCTTTGGCAGAGAAAATTTAAAGGTGATAAAGCACAAAGTTACACTCTGGCTAATATAAACATGCAAATTTTACTAGTAAATTTTACTGGGCAGGTCTTAACAGAGCATTCTGGTTACCACTGTTGTAGGTACTGATGCTCTTATTTTTTTTTCATATTAGAACTACCATGAAATTTTATTTTAGTGTTTTATGTTTATTCTAAGTAGGATCTGTGTAGATTTTAAACAAGAAAATATGCTATGTGCACATTATTTCATGCATATTTTTGTAATGAGGATTTTATTCCCCTTCATATACCCTAAACAATACAAAACAAATCACATCTCCTTTTCTAAAACGTCTCATATTGTCCTGCCTTCGTGAGCTTTCTCCTGTCAGTGCTACTTGGATTGCTCGTCCCTAATCTGTAACCTCACAAGTCCTTCAAGAACTAGTTCAAGTACCAACTCGTCCCTACTACTCTGTACTTTTGTAGTCTGTGGAGCCACACTTACAACATGTGTTGCTTAATCTATTTATATGGATAGTCATTTTCAAGCTAGTTATAGTAGATATAGGTACAGAGAAAGAGAGATAACAACATTCCCTTTTGCCAATGGACACTCAATGCACATGTAATAAAACAGGATCCTGCAATTCAGAGCAGGTTTATTTTTAGGATACGTTAAATTTTGTGAATTTCTTTTTCAGGGGGAGGATACTAGGGATTGAACCCAGAGGCATTCTACCTCTGAGCTACACCCCCAGCCCAATTTTTTATTTTCATTTTGAAACAGAGTCTCACTAAGTTGGGGAATGCTGCTCACTAAGTAGCTGAAGCTGGCCAGGAACCTGTGATCCTTCTGTCTCAGCCTCTCAAGTACAGGGATTACAAGCGTGTGCCACCACATCTGGCTAAATTTTGTGAATCTTTTTAAGGAAAAATTCCAACTGTAATACCTTTCTTATGAATTAATCATAAGTATAGAAAGTAGTAGTTCATCTTCAAAATCACTGTTAAACATTTGAAATGCTATTAAAATTCCAGAATACCATAAATTACTGGCCAACATATGAAAACAAAAGAAAAATTCATCTTTTGTGTAACTTACTTTTCCTAATGGCTAACATGTTCAGAGGTTCTCGTCATAATAAAATATGGATAGTAAGCAAGCATAAGAAATGTCTTTTCTTTTTCTTTCCCTTTCAATTTTTGTCACCCCTTCTTGAGTATCCAAGGTCCTCAGAGTAAGAGAGCTAATTTATCCCGTGTACCCCTTACTTAGGGTGCTTTCAAAGTTTTCTTCTCCTCATCTTTTCACATATATCAAGTTATATACATACACTTTTTCTAATCTACAAGTAAAGAGATAAGTCTTATGTCAGAATTTTTATTTTTCTAATCCTGAGAGTTCATCTTATCTAAATGAAATCCCTGTTTTTATTCAGTGTATTTTAAATTTTGTGTTTTAATTTTCTCAATCAAGTTTTAAAGTCTTTCATTCATTTCATTTTCAAGCTAAGAGTTCTTGCTGTTCTTCAAATTCCTCTACCCTCTCAACCTTTTGCAGACTCTTCACATGGACCATGCCTCAGAACTATTAAGCTTGATGCAGGAAATAAGAAAATTGTCATCTGATTCTAGTTGTCAGAGTCAAATCCCAATGAGGATTTCCAATTCTTCATTGTCTACATTGCTTAAATTTTCTAAATGTTTTAAATTAATTAATAATGACTTCCTACTTAATATGCATTTGCTTCCCCAGTCTAGAACACTTCCTATAAAAAGCACTGTTATAAAACTTTAGGAGGGAAGGTCTTTAAACTTTTTCTGTAGAAGTGTGGATAGTAAGTATTTTAGACTTTGTGGATATACAGTCTCTGTCACACTATTTTTGCCATGGCATAGCATGAAAGGAGCCAAAGAAAGTAAATAAATACAAATAAATAATAAAATGTGGCTGTGTTCCAATGAAACTTCATTTTTAAACATTAAAATCTTAATTTCAGAGCCGGGCGTGGTGGCGCACACTTGTAATCCCAGCATTCGGGAGGCTGAGACCAGAGGATCCGGGTTCGCAGCCAGCCTCAGCTACCTAGTGAGGCACTCCGCAACTTAGTGAGACCCTGTTTCAAAATAAAGAATAAAAAATAGGGCTGGGGGTATAGCTCGGAGGTAGAATGCCCCTGAGTTCAATCCCAGTACCGCAAAAAAAAAAAAAAAAAAAAAAAAAAAAATCTTAATTTCACATCTCATCTTTCACATGTGACAAAATATCTTCCTCTTCTGATTTGTTAAACCATTTACAACTGTAAAAAACACTCCTATCTCATGATCTTATAAAAGCCAGTGGTTGACCAGATTTGGCTCATGAGTTATGCTTTATTGACCCCAAATTTAAGGGACCTAAGAAGAATCAGATTTAGTATCTGTCACTAGTAGAGGAGAAAGGATATATAAACAAAATAGTAGACTACCTGGTACTATAAGTAATGTATATATTATTAGGATCAGAGAAAGTATGAATAAATTGTTATAAACTATAATTTTATGCACAAATTTGACAATTAACTTAATTGAGTCTTTCTAACAAAGTAAAAAGTAAATCCTGAAAATGTATATGTAATATTGACTTAGACTAACTGTAAATACAGTATCACAAATTAGAACCACCAAAGAATTCTCAAGTCTATCCATTAATTAGAAGCAAGATACTATATATATATATATATATATATAGATATATATATCAGGAAGAATCGATATAGCTTTTAACAGTACCATGTCAAAGCAGGCAATAAAGCAAGCAGAATAGGTCACCAAAGTAAGTACACACCATAGCAGGAAATAGCCACTTGAATCTACTTCTCTCAAGCAAGGAAAAGGTATTAGAACGGTACTGAGGCAACTAATACAGGCAAAATGAAATGCAAACCAGCAGAAAACATTCACACAAAATGGAACTGACTCTCCATAGTGTTCATAAATGAGATAACAACAAGAATGGCACATCTATCCCTCCACACCCAAACTGTTACACATGCCAGGTGGAAGAAGAAAAAGAGAGTTCAGTTATATCAAATACATAATAAAGTCAGGTCAAAATGGCACCAAAAAGAGTAAGCTGAATCCCAAACACTGTTGAAAGATGTTATACTGAGGATAAGCAGATTTGAATTATTTAGGACAACAACTAAATAAAAAAATCAGTCCAAACGCAATTTTCTTTCTGAGCTAGTATCCATTACTGCTGACTCTCAGTTACATAGCCATCATTAATGAGCAATTTATTCAGATACAATTATTCACTCTATTACAAATATCCTTATTTAGAGATAATAAAAGATGACTTTCACATATCATCTGTCAATGGCATCAAAATGTTGTCTTGTGATTTCAAACT
Organism: Graphiurus murinus; assembly: GCA_004027655.1. Lineage (NCBI taxonomy): Eukaryota > Metazoa > Chordata > Mammalia > Rodentia > Gliridae > Graphiurus > Graphiurus murinus. Next base: position 27,203 of record PVLC010000138.1, read on the forward strand.
TACGTTGGATATACAGCTGGGTAGAAATATTCTAAAGGGCTTTGCCTCATCTAAAGTAAAAATTAGACCTATCTTTATGAAGACCAGTGCTTTGAATTCTTCTCCACTATAAAGTTTTTTGTTTTAATTTTTTCTCCCCAAGTCATTCCTAGCCCCCCAATATTTCCAAGGCTAGAATTCTCTTCCATGTTCATGTGAAGAATCCTTTCATGTCTGAGAACTCGATACCGTCAAGGTTAGCCTGCAGAACAGAGAATGGACAGTTCTGTTTCCTTCACCCATTCCCCAAACCTGTGATGCCTTTCAGTTATACTTTAGGGGAACTGTCTCATTCTGGGTGAAACTTCTACACACTAAAAGCAAACAGATCTAACAAGAGCATTTAATTATTAACTGCTCTAATTAAGAACTGTGACCTAGTTCTTAAGAGGTCAATTAGAAGAAAAACACCATGTTTCCTGTTAAATGCAACCACTTGGCAAAATCTTCCATAGAAATACTTTCTTTTAAAAGTAGGGCTCAGTAGAATTGCGGACTTAAAAAAATAACTGAGCTGGGCATAGTGGCACACGCTTGTAATCCCACTACTTGGGAGGCTGAGACAGGAGGATCACAGGTTCGCAGCCAGCCTCAGCTACTTAGGCTCTCCGCAACTTAGTGAGACCTGTTTCAAAATAAAGAATAAAAAATAGGGGTGTAGCTCAGACGTAGAATTCCCTGGGTTCAATCCCCTGTACCGCAGAAAAGAAAGAAAAAACTATACCAAACAGATTTCTCTTTTTAGACTGTTTATTGCCAATTATTTTGCCACATTTTGTGATTATACAAATTTGGGTTAGGTATCAACATCAATAAAAGTCTTGTTTTCCACAGATCCTTCCAGAAGAATAAAGACTAACATTCCAAGGTACTTATTTATAGAAGCCAGTTGTGTCTAGGTCCCCAATACAGGCTAAATAAACTTTCCATTAGAGCCACTGAGATTAAAAGGGAGTAAGGAAAGGAAATAGTATTTGTTGAGTTGCTATAAGGTGCTAGGTCTGATACTTAAGGTGTTTTATGTACAGTTCAGCATTTGAGTTCCTCAGCCAATAGGTAGATGTTACTGTCATTTTACAGAAACACAGAGATTGGTTTTCTGAAGTCATCCAGAAGCTCACTGACAGTGTTGAGTCTGGTACCTCCAAACTCCACAGGCTTTTCACCACATAAATACTGCTCTAGTTACTAAATTTGAACATGAGAAAAGGTAAGCTTTGAATACAAAGGGGAAGAACTTTTGCTTTCCTCTGTAACATTTATTAAAAGCATACTCATCCTTTCAGGTCTAAATTAAGTATCTCCTCCTCCATTCTTATCCCTTTACCTGAGTCACTAGCCAGAAGTGATCTCTCTGTCTCTGCTAATGCTCTCCACATATTTCTTTCAGTCTGACCATAATTCACCTATAATTTTCATGGTATGGACTAAATATACCACAGCCTCCCCTCTTGAAACCCCCACCCTGTAACAATCATTTCTTTAGTTTAGTGGTCATAATAATATCCACTGATCCAGGAGTTTCCTGGTCCAAGCTCAGGGTAAATAGAGTTCAGAATTATTGGTAATGTCTGTGCATCTTCTGATTATTGTGTTTAATACTCTTTCTCCCTCCAAAAAATGAAATGAGTTTGCTCAAAATAATAATAATTATATCATTTTATTGTTTTATATTTATATAAATTCAACATTATTTATTATTATTATTATTATTATTATTATTATTATTATTATTATTGCTATTGGGGTCGGGGATTTAGCTCAATAGCAAAGTACTTACCTGGTACACACAGGCCATGGGTTTGATCTTTGGCCCTGAAAAATAAATAATAATTTTTCTAATAGCTACTTAGGTTTCTGTACTTCTAAATTTGTTTCACAAATTTGTTCCGTAGGCCATCATTTTTACATGTGCAAAGTCCAGTTAGAAATTGAGGGGAGCCTTGAAGCTTGTTCCAAGAGGAGAACCTAGGACTGGCAGCATGGCTGCAGCAGAAAAGACAGCACAGATAGTGTAGGCGAGTGAGGCCTCAAACAGCCTTGGAGTTGCTCTGAATCCAAGAACACATGGGAAATGGACATCTTAGAATTCTACCAGAAATGATCTAGATGGTGAAGACGAATCAAGATAATGGACAGTTTATCTCAGCAATTATATGAGAAAAGAAAGACACTGAGGGTCAGCTCTGTTCTCCCCACCACCCCCACTTATGGAGTAAGCCTTGTTACATAAGAGACAGATTTATTCCTGGATGAAGGAAGAAGAAAATTCCAAATTACTGAGATGATATGCCTGTGAGCAAGGGGAAACTGGCTCAAGTATAATTTTTGTTGGACTGAAAAATAAAAACATAAATTGCCAGTATTGTGTTCTCAGTGCTTTCTGTGAGTTAAATCAATCCTCAGAAAATGTAATTACTTTCATTGCCAGTTTACATACTTGTAAACAGAGACATTTTACAGAAGAAAAGACAAATAACTTGTCCAAGGTCACACAAACAATAACTGGTGAAGTTAGAATTTGACTAAGGTAGTGTCATTAGTTACTATTAGCATCACTAATAACATAAACTACATAACTGCCACCTTTAGACATATTAACTCAGTGATATTAGTCAAACATCAACAATAATTTCTTAATTCATTAAACTTTAAAAAACTATAGTAATAAAGAAGGTCATAGAACAAATAACAATTGTTTGATGAGGTCTTTTTTCCGTTTAAAAGAATTAACTTGGAAACATATTCATGTGCTATATAGAAATCACTAGAAAATTTAGCAGCCAATAAAAATATGTTATTGATATATTTATTAGTTTTTCGTATTAACTACAATCTATCATTTTTACTTTTTTAATGTATATATAAAGAAAACATTAGTAATACACCAATCTCTATTATAACTATACTTATCTTTTCTATAACTCTTAACTATAAACACAAGATTGTATTTAGAGACATGGTTTTATTATCTTTCAGGATAAGAAAATAATGCTCTTTCATTAAAGCTCTATTTTTCAAAGAGAGATGCTTTTGCTCTTGCTATTTACTATCTCTTATTTAGAAAGGAAGGATAAATATCCCCTCCTGCATTTGTTTTCAAATTTATAACAATGAAACTCTATCCAAACAAAAATAAAAATTTTTTCTGAGTCATTGGTATCTTAGCAAAATTAAAGCTAATCATAATAAAATACCTGATCCTCATAACTACAACTAACACACTTCTAAAACATGTTTCATTGTCACCAATTGACTTAAAACTACATTAATTGCAGAACCTGAAATTTCAATTAACCTTAAATATTTTAAAAACTCTCCACTTTCCATTTTCTCTTTCTTAAGTTAATGATGCAGAAGGATAATATCCCTTACACAAAATAAAATAAAAATATGCAAGAATCTCATTAAAAATCAATTGGCTGAACTGTGGATTTGGCCATTATTTAAGTTAAAACATATGCTTCATATTGAACAAGATAGATACACAGCTTGGTAACTATAACCTAGCACACTATTTACAGGGCCTTGACTTCTTGATGAATCCCACTACCAAACAAATAAGTAAGAAGGAGAAAAGTTCTCACAGAAGGGAGAAAGGAGAGCAAGGGAAAACCTAACCATAATGCAGATTTGCTAAATACAGCTTGGGCTAGATTAGTTTGGATTAAAGCCAGTTACAGAGAACTATTATGGCAAAGCTCTCCCTTGGGATGATCAGGGAAAAAACAGGTAGCCATCTGTACAGGATTGTTTAGACATTTTTCAGCGGTGTTTGAAAGCAGATGTCTCCTTTTCTTTCTGTGCCATTAATGTATATTTCATGTACATCTGATACTATAGATTGAAACCTCCAAATAAAACATTATTTGCAGTACCTAAGTTATAAACATGTTTATAATTCTAAGCACTGTTTTATTTGGACTTTGGAAGTTTTTTTCTTACAGAAACATTGATATAAGCGGTGCTGAGGGCCTGTAAACTAATAAATATTCTATTTAACATAGTATACAAATGGAATACTGAAGATTTGCAACATAAATTTTTAAAATATTCAATCATAAAATAAAACTTAAGAAAACATATTAAACTCTTAAATACATAACTTTTCTGAAATGGTACAATAGTGGTAATTAAATAAAAATACATTTAAAAATATATTTTAAAATAAATTGAAGCCAGGCATGGGATAATCCCATTACATGCGAGGCTGAGACTGGAGGATCCAGGTTCACAGCCAGCCTGAGCTACTTAGTGAGGCTCTCCGCAACTTAGTGAGACCCTGTTTCAAAATAAAAATTAAAATGGGACTATGGGTTTAGCTTGGAGGTAGAATACCTCTGAGTTCCATTCACAGTACCGCAAAAAAAAAATAATAAAATAAATTGAGTATATTTTACCTTATTTTAATGGATATTATAGAGGAAAATAATATTTATAAGTAAACTAAACCTCTGTTAATGTTATGAAAATGAAGCCTGGTATTTCAAAGAATTTAAATGTTCCTTTTTTGTCTTTTATTTCATTTTATTTTGGTACTGGGGATTGAACCCAAGGGCATTCTACCTCTGGGCTACATCCCAACCCTTTTTATTTTTATTATGAAATAGAGTCTTGCTAAATTGCTGAGGATCTTGCTATATTATCAAAGCTTGCTTTGAACCTGCAATCTGGCTGTTTCATTCTCCCAAATACTGTGATTACAGGTGTGTGTCACCATGCCTAGCTCTTTTTTTTTTTTTCTATTTTAGCAAAGAGTTAGAAAATGCCCATCATGTATGAGATTCCTTTCTATGTTTTGCGATAATACCAATCTCTAAGGAAGAACTCACTATGTTACTTAATAAACATTCCTGTTTCTGCAGAATAATTCAATAATAATTTATTTCTAGAATAAGTAACAATATCCAAAAAGTAATTTGGTTGTTCCAAATCCTTATATTCATACACACACACACACACACACACACACACATATATATATATATATATTCATATATTAAGCTTACCATCTTTGTATTTCTTTTTTTTTTTTTTTTTTTTTGTGGTACTGGGGATTGAACTCAGGGGCATTCTACCTCCGAGCTACACCCCCAGCCCTATTTTTTATTCTTTATTTTGAAACCGAGTCTCACTAAGTTGCGGAGTGCCTCACTAGATAGCTGAGGCTGGCCGCAAACCCGGATCGTCCGGTCTCAGCCTCCCGAAAGCTGGGATTACAAGCGTGCGCCACCACGCCCGGCTCCATCTTTGTATTTCTACCACTAATTCTCTGAAATGACCTTCCTTTAAAGTCTTCTATTTTGCAACTTTTTCCCAAACGAATAAATGTTATCTAAATCTAATTTGTTAATTGACATAGAATCATTGGTATTTGCTAGTAGAATTAGAGAAATTGGGTTAGGTGCATTTCTGAGTGTTTCGTACATTTCTATTGTTTGATTTTATAGAAAGAATATGTTACCTTTTTTCTTTAATAAAATCATCTGATGGAAGATGCTAGTGGACACACTAATGGAGGACACCACCAACTTCTCAGATATGTTTGGAATCCACTTACCAAAAATTGCATCTGGTGTCCTGTATAGGAGGCTGCCTTCCCACTCACTTAGACAGCAGAAAACAGAGGAATTATGGAAAACCATGAACTACCTACAGCTCACAATAAAAGTTTTGTTATTTAATAATTCCACATGATATACATAACCCATGGTTTCTCCTGGATAAATGTAAGACAATGATACTAATAATGTCCTTTCTAACCTCTTTATATATGCAGACACTGTTCTAAACACTTTTTATTAGACACATTTAATGTTGAGCTAATATGTGTAGCATAAAAACTTTTTTTCCTGTTTCCTGTTGCTCATATGTTGTAGAATCCACATTTTCTGGTTCAGAACCATCCTAATCAAAAAAGGATTTAACCATGTATGCTTAGGACTTCACTATTTTCCTCTCAACATTTTCAATTTTTAGACAAAGTATTATTTCTATTTTTGTGTCATACTAATCATGTGTATGTGCTTATTAAAACTGAATTCTCTACAGTAAATCCCTCTCTGTTTAAGATAGATTGATTTCTGTTCACCAACCCAAAGTAAAATTTATCTCAGTCTGCTTTTTATTCTTTTTACATTATAGAATTAGAGTTTTTACATGTTTCGTCTCAGCTCTCTCAGTATATTTTCTCTTTTCTTAGAGAAGTATTATTGTAAAATATAGAGTGCACTGTTCTTACGGTCAAGTGACAAGTTCAAACCTCAGCTATTTTTCACACAAGCTATATGAGATGTGCATCAACAGATGAATATTTTTCACACAAGCTATATAAGATGTCCATCAACAGATGAATGGATTACAAAACTATGGGATATGTACACAATGGAATTTTACTCAGTCATAAAGAAGAACAAAATCATATTATTTGCAGGGAAATGGATGGAACTGGAAAACATTATGTTAAGTGAGATTAGTCAGTCACAAAAAGTAAAAAAAATTGTATGCTCTCCCTAATACGAGGAAGCTAGGGAGAAAATGGGACATAAGAGGGACTCCAGATGAAGAAGGAGAATCCTTAGGTGAGCAAAGAATTTGACTTAATAGAAGGTGATGGGGGTAGGGGGACACCCTAATGAGCATGATGTACTTTCATGAACACATCAAAGTCAATCATTAAACTGAACTTGAGAAGGAGGGAGGAGGAGGGAGGGGGGTGGGAATTGGGAAGGGTTAAATGAGAAATGTGTGCATGTATGCCTTTATCTTTACTAGCTTGTACCTACTAAAGATGTATGATTACAATGCACCAATTAAAAATAAATTAATAAATAGATTATTAAAAAAATAAGCAAATAAGAGCAGAAGTTGGGTGTGGTGGTGCATGCTTGTAATCTCAGTACTTGGGAAGCTGAGCTAGGAGGATCCAGGTTCTTGGCCAGTCTCAGCTACTTACTGAGGCCCTCCGCAACTTAGTGAGACCCTGTTTCAAAATAAAGAATAAAAACTAGGACTGGGAGTGTAGCTTGGAGGTAGAATGCCCCTGGGTTCAATCCTCAGTACTGCAAAATAAATAAATAAATAAACAAACAAACAAACATATAAGAGCAGAAAAGAGGGAAAGTCCAGAACTGCAAAGAAAATGACAGAAACAAAAGTCTCGCAAATAAAGAATTCCATAAGCTATGATTACTTCGTTATAACAATTGTCAGTCCCAGAATCCTGAATAGTCCTCGCATATTTACTCAAAAAAATATTAATTGGAGAATTAGTTCCAGGCATGCTATATGCCAGACTGAAGACATATTAGTGAAGGGGATAAAGGGTCCCCCTTCATGAAACTTACATTCCTTGTAAGGAAGAGAAAGAAGGAAGGAATGTAATTTCTCATGAATGCTAAAAAACATACACTGTAAAGAAAAGGAGTGATTAGGTAGGCTACTCAGGGAAAATATCTTTGAAAACATAATATTAGAAAGAGGTATAAATGTATAGAAGAATAGGCCATGGAAAGATCTGAGGGAAGAGTGATATGCTTTGGGGCAGAAATTAATTTGAAAAACAGCAAGAATGCAACTGGAGCAAAAATGGAAAGAGGACAAGAGCAGTAAGAGGAGGGATCCTAAAGAAATCGTTCTCAATGTTGAATACACATGGGAAACTTTGGGGAAGCTTTAAAATTCCAAGTGTCCACCAGCTAAGTCAGCCCACCACTTGGTGGTACTAGGATTGAATCCAGGGGTATTCTACCTCCAAGCTACACCCAAGCTTGATTTTATTTTTTGTTTTGAAGCAGTGTCTTGCTAGGTTGCTGAGAGTCTTGCTATATTGCTGAGGTTGCCCTCAAGTCTGACATAATCCTTCTGTCAGCCTCCCAAGTATTAGGATTACAGATGTGTACCACCACACTTGGACAAAGTCAGTATTTTTAAAGTTACCAGGTGATTCCCAATGTATAGTAAAGATTAACAGGGCCTTTTCAGCCAAGTAACGATTAACCAAGTGAAATGAGACCAGAATGTTTTTTGTTCTTGTTTTCTGTTTTCTAGTTATCTTTAAACAATACAGTAGCATTACCTAATACAGCCACAAAAGATAAATTTAGTTGCCGTAGGGATAGTAGACTATAAAACAAGTCAAAAGGAGAAGTAGAAATATCGAAAATGGAGTATTATGGCCAATTTAGAGGAGAAATTATGATCCCACAAACAAAATAGGCAACACAGATGATAAGTGGTTATATTTGGAATGTTTTGTTAAGCCCCAGTAGCACTCTCTGAGGGATTCAAGATGGATTTAAGAGAAGATAATCAAAGATGACTTAAAGGTTTTTATTTTAAGCAACTGGATGGAAGGTGACACTCCTCACTGAGGCAGGTTTTAGGGTCTTCTAAATTTGGAACTAAATGAGTTTTGAGACACAAACAAAAAAAATGTAACTCATTAGGCCTCATAAAGTGCATTTTCTAACCATATATAGACATAATTCACACTGTTTTTCCTTCCTCTGCTTGACAGGAGAGGTCATCAGACCCAGAACCAAGCAGGCATTTCTCTTTCAGGGATCAGTGTCCTATATGACAAAGTTTTCCTTGTTTTTTTGTAGAGATGGGTTAGAAATTGCTGTTGGTAATTGCAGATATTCTGAACTGTTTGTATTGTTTTTTGGAGCAGAGAATCTGACATAGTCGACTTATGGCAAAATTATTTTTTATTTTTATGATTTCTGCCTATGGCATAGTCCTGTTAGACCTTCATGCTTAAATTTTACTGGCTATCATTTCAACTTTATTTTGCTTTCCTGGCAAGACAGAGGCTTTTATTGTAGAGACAGTAACACATAAAATGAGCAATGAAGCACTTCCTAAGCAGAGGCTTAAAGCACATGATTTTCTAATATTAATTAATCTCCCTTCATATATGCAGATCTGTGAAATGGAAAAAGGTGCCTTACTTGACATGCCTTGCTTAGGAGCAATGAATGTGGGTATAAACATGACAGAAATGAGTGCTAAATTATATCAAAAACATATGCAGGCATGTTAGAACTAGTCTCAAACTGGAAAGAGTATAATCAATCCTCAATGTAAAAATAAATTGTGGAGCAATGTGTTACACATGAATGAAAAAGAAAGAACTATGGCCACCTGCCATGAGGTATGTGAATCTACCATACGGAGTGTTGGGGGAAAAAAAGAATCTGGACACAATGAAAGGTTTTGTTTTATAAAGTTCAAGAACAGGCAAGAGATTCTATAGTGATAGAGGCAATGGTAGAGTTTATATTTAGAAAGCAATAGAAATTGACTAAAGGAGAGCTATTGAAAATGTTGCATACTTTGATCTAGGTGGTGAGTATATGCATGAATTTTTAAACATAAAAATTCATCAAGTTAGCTGGGTGTGGTGGCACACACTTGTAATCCCAGTACTTGGGAGGCTGAGACAGGAGGATCCGGGTTCGTGGCCAGCCTCAGCTACTTAGAGAGGCTCTCTGCAGCTTAGTGAGACCGTGTTTCAAAAATAAAGAATAAAAAAAAAAAAAAAAAAGACTAGGGGCATAGCTCAGAGGTAGAATGCTCCTGGGTTCAATACCCAGTACTGAAAAAAAAAAGTATCAAGTTAATATTTGTACTCTTCTTATGCATACTCAATATGACATATACTTTTTGTCTCGGTCAACAGTCTCACTGATGCAATCCGACAACTGAGCACATAACTTAGAGGAAGGAAGATTTTTTTTTTTTTTTTCACAGATTTTTGGAGATCTCAGAGTTTCAGTCCATGTCAGGCAGGGTTACATCTGCAGTGCTCAGGGCATGGCGGCAGGAAAGAGAGAGGGAGAGAGCGAGGGCTCTGCTCTCACATCATAGATGCCAGAAGCAAGGGAGCAAGCAAGCCAGGGGTTTCAAAGACAAAAGCACAGTTCCTGATGTCATGCTCCCAGGGATACACCTTCTCCAGCACACCCCACCTGCCCAGTAAACCCATCACAGTGGATGAGATTACAGTGCGCAGGACTTAAATATACCAACTCTGTTAATATATGAGCTCCTCAGGAGACCTTCTATCTCTAACCATATCTTTTATGAAAATATGTGGCTACAGAGTATAATTTATATATCTCAATAAAAGTGCGCAAATTGAAAATAATTACAATGGTCATAATTTTTTATACTTTTATTGATGCATATTAGTCTCACATTATTATGAAGTTCAGAGTGCTAGAGGCATACATGTACGTAGCACTTGGTGAGCTTCCCCCTGGCTTCCTCCTTACTCTCTCCTGTTCCCCAATGGTCATAATTTATGAGTAACCAAGTTAACACATCTAACATATTCTAAAACTATCCCAATCTTTAATTAATATGTCCCATTATTTGCTTTAGATAAAAGTATCTCTAGAACATTCACTAACTAAAGTGTTGTAGTAAGTTATAGTAAACTTCTGCTTCTTTGAAAATGTTTAAAGTAATAGAGATTAATTTCATAACACTGACAGTTATATACAGAAATGCCTGATGACATTGGAGTAGACTAACTTTTTAAGACCTTTTTCTTTCTTAAAACTCCACAATTAGCCACACAAACAAAAACTTTAAGCCTGGGTTTTAAGATCCTTTCCTGGAAAACATCTGAAATTGAGAAAGGGTTATATCTAAGCGCAGAGATAACTATTGTGAAAAGTCCTTCATTCCCTTCTCATATTTCACATACCTGCAAACATAATGATTGTAGAAATTGGGCCAATTACCACTTTGCTTTCTTGGCCTTTGTGAATTACCTGATTTTTCTTTTCACTTTTCTGAGAGATGTGCAAAGCCAGACGAGTGTACAGCAGATTGTTCCTGTACACGTACAATTTGAAGGAGACAGAAAAGCTTAATTATTTTGCTTCATTTCATACAAAAAAAAATGAAATGACTGAACAGTTTGTTGTTTGGTTTTATTTTGGCAAATGCAATAATTGAAAGGGTAAGACCAATCAATGACACCTCTGGTTAAAATTTATTTCTGAAAAATACCCCAAAGGAGTGATTTCTGAGGAATAATATGCAGCCTTCAATTTACTTTATCACAGCTGGATATGAAGTTAAATCCCTGGCTGGAATTTAACCACCCAGAACCAAGCACCAGATGGCATATCTGTACCTCAACCCGACAGCTGTGTCCTGATACGCACAGCTGGTCTTCACATTTGAATGACAATATTTAAATGATAACATTATGTAATGTAGAAAAATGCGTTTGGGTAGCATGGGTCTTGAGAACTACATTGCACAGTTGCTCTAAATAGTAAATGCACAGCCTCAAAGGCTAATTCACGTTCCTTCTATTTGTGTTGATGGCTCTTGGCTGGAGATAAAGAATTTACTGCCACATGGAAACATTCCAGTGCCATTCATATTATACAACTCTCTGTCCTTAATGACTCTCCTGGGATTCACCATGTTAGATTTTTCCTTCACATAAAAATAAGCACAACACAGTTTTCATTCTGAAGCAAGAGACTTTTAAAATTTTGTGATAATTAATAGATATTGGATGCAACCAATATGGAGGCACTTGACGGAAAGCAGCTGCTATAGAAATTCTTCCACAGTGTTGGGATGTTAATATTCATTTCTTAGTTGAATCGCGAATATCACCAGATCAACAAACATAACACAATTAATACCAAAATTCAGCACTCTAAATTTAAAAAAAAAAGCTTCATGAGAGCTGACTCTCAAAGAAAATATATTTGAATACATTTCAGACATGAATGAAAAATTGACATATTTCAAATGTGAGATGGATGAATAAATGTGCACGACCTTAATAAAATATAGAGTGGCAAGTTTTCTATTTTACAATTTGACAGAAGCTCCCTATATGGATGCTCAAACTTTGATAAATGTATGCACTACGCCAGCGACATTTAAAAAAAAAAAAAGTATCCTTAATATATATCCAAAGCAGTTGCTAGCATAAAGGGAAAACACTTGCATTTTGTAGTAAGAAATTTTGGATATAGAATCTCACTGCTACAATTTAATAGATATGAGTTTGGTCATGACATTTGACTTTGATAAACTTTAATTCCTTGACATGTAAAATGGAAGCCAGGAATGAAGTTACATTTGTGAATATGTTCTGTAAAAGTCTCTGAAACAGAAGAAAGTGGTGGGTCTATGATTGCTGCTCGGTCCTCCAAGGACTCCATAAAGAGGGTTCTTCTTCCTCACCAAGGTTCTGAGTAAACTAAAATAGAAAATCTAGGATCTTCATAAGTCTGAAGATCACTTTCATAATTAATAAAGGATAAGTCATACAGGCTGTCCTTTACTTTGAGAGTCAAATGGACTTCTGAGTATTATACCAGAGAACTGGACACACATCCTCAGCCAGGCATGAGAAAGTAGAAGCCAAGAACCTCTTTCCTAGGAGCAGTACAGGCCTGAGAGGAAAAACGGCAAGATGAGGCTGGCATATCCAGTTCAGTCTTTCCAAATGTAACCATCAAAGGAGCCGCTCAGAGTCAAGGAGAAGGAATGTAAGGGTTCAGTGAATACCTTCAACATGAAGGAAAATATAAGGATTAAAAAAACATGTCTTCCTCTAATATTGATTAGCATTTTGTTCTCTTTAGTCAACCAGAAATGTAACTTTCGTCTTTGGAGGAAGAAACAGGTAATATAAAGCAAATGAGCTGGGGTTCTATCTTCATGAAGCTACTCGCTCAACACCAGTAATCACTTCTGTGTGTATCCTCCGGAGGCCACTATGAACATAGATTTTATGTTCATAAGGCACAGAAATGGGTCAGAGTACCACGTTAATTAAATCAACTTCAAGATCACTTTGTATCCAAAGCCAAAAATGTATTCCTTATCCCATTTCTTACCCTAAATTATGCCTCGTCCACTACAAACTAAATTATGATGTGAGACTATGATGTATCAATAAAATCACAAACATAACATAAATTATGTCTAGTCACATTGTCTAACATAACTAGCTGGCTAATCCTTGGTGCCAAACTTAACTATTCTCTCTCATTCATATTCATATTTATATTCATATTCATATTCTCTCTCTCTCTCCCTCCCTCCCTCTCTCTTTTTTCTTTTCTTTTTTTTTTTTTTTGTGTGTGTGTATGTGTGTGTTACTGCCAGTTGAACCCAGAGGCATTATATTTTTGAGTTATACCCCAGCCTCCTATAGGTTGCTGACAGTCTCACTAAGTGGCTGAGGCTGATCTTGAACCCACCATCCTCCTGCCTAAGCTTCCCATGCACTGGGATTACATGCATGGGCCAACATGCCCAGATAACTATTTTTTCTTTTACACCATATGTGTAAACCATTGTCAAGTCTTGTAGGTTGTTGCTTCAAAACCAGTTCTCATCACTTTACCATGAGCATCCCACCCCAGAAATCTCATTACATTGCCTTGTTTTCTTCCATAGCTTCTATGACTCTTTAACACACCATGCATTTGTTCAGTAGTTTAGGTAAGTTCCACCAGAGTAGGAATTTTGTCTGTTTTGTTCACCACTGTGTCCATAGCATAAAAACATTCTTGACACAAATTAGGCAATCAATAAATATTTTGAAAATAAAAGAGTTGTGGAAGAGAGGAAAGAGGAGGAGAAGAGGATCAGTAAGAAAAGAAGGAGGAAAAGCAGAAAGGAAAGAAGGGAGGAAGGGAAAAAGAGGTAAGAGAAGAAGAAAGAAAAAAAGGCTATAATTGTTGTGATTTCTAAGAGTAAGGCTACCCTTGTAAAATTTTTCTTCTCAATTTGAGGTTGACCCTGCCTTTGAAGCCTAGAATACAATAGCCGTATTTATATCCTTCTTATTTTCCAACTTTCTAATCTAGATTTTTCTATTAGTGACAATACAAATAATATTTCTCATCATCTAGACTCCCTTCATGGCAGGGGATAATTCATACCTTTTTTGTTATAATTTAAGTACTTTAAAATAATACTGGAAAAAGACAAAGCCTGATTAATTAGAATTCAGCAGTGCCAAGCTACTTGATTTCAAATGAATCTTCAATCCTGACTGTACTCTTTTTTTGTTCACTCACTGCTCATCTTTATGAGATTTTCCATAATAAATCTCCTAAAATCCCTCACCAATTTCTAGTCACCAATTCCATTCCGAATCTGCTATAATCTTGTCAAGCAATTTTTAAGACTCCTAGAGAAAAATCAAGAATTTCAGGCTTTAATTCTCCATTTTTCCTTTAGTCTCTTATTCTCAAAAATAACCATGTTTTTATTCCAGAGGAGAACTGCCATTTTCCTTTCAATCTCCCACTGAGCATCACAGTCATAATTCTGATGCTGAATGGAGTTTCTTCCATTCTTGAAGTCTGAATAAAATTGGTTAAAATTCCAACTTTACACTCTGATGAAGTCCAAAGTCCTTTAAGCTTCTAGAAATTGACATATGTCTTTAATTTTCAAGGTTATATAAGTATTTAAACACCTGTTTCTGTATGTGTGTTCCTATATTATACTACACTGACCTAGAAGTTAAGTCCAGACCTATCAAACTAAATAATAAGAATAATAACTATAATAATAATAACAACAAAATAAAAATTTAAAGAAAAGAAAAAAGAATAAAATTATGTTATTCACAGGCTTGACTGAAAAGGCCAAAGGATATCTTTCTGAAGAATGAGAAGGAAGTGTTATTCTGCTGAGAGTGTCTGGGAATGATTTTGTTTTCCTCATCAAAAAAGAAAACGTTAAACATATGTGGCTGACACCATGCCCTTCTCTCTTTCCCTGGCTTGAATGTGGATACATGTCTATAGCGGCAGAAACTGTCTTTTGACCAGAAGGCAAAAAATAAGTTCTGACCTCTTAGAGCAATACTAGCCACTTTCTACATTTCTTTAGTTACAAAAAAAAGTAAATTTATCTTGCTTTATCCTACCTCTAAGTTGTCTGTTATTTGCAACTGAAAGTATATAAAAGCTGAATCAAAATTTCAGAGTTACAGTTATCATAACGCTTAGCCTATGAAATTTGAGAAGTTAATCCAGTAATTACAGTACCGAAACTACTGAAAGTACCATCAGGTTTGTGGGCCACAACAAAAAGCCAAAGCCAGTAGGTTGACAGCTACTCAATTCTGCAACCAGCGGAAACTTACAAAGATATGAGCATAAAAATGCCCCTCCCTCAAAATTAGAGCTCACACGACACCATTTTCTCAAACTACCTGACTTCCTGAATTTATCCTGAATTTGTCTTAAATGTGGAGACCTGATGAACCAATCCTGCCTTTTTAGAAACCCCAGTGTTAGTGATAGATTGAGCTAACTCTGTTCCCCAATATGAACTCTTTGAGCCCTGAATTCCAATGTAATACCCAACAGATTAATTCTGAAAAATGATTTATATGCAAAGACTGAAAATTTTAAAGGCAACAGATATCAATGGTTAAGTTTTTGTGCAGTCAAAAATCAATTGTATGCATCCATTAAAATGATCTTACACTGAGTGTGGTGGTGCATGCTTATAATCCCAGTACTTGGTAGGCTGAGACAGGAGGATCACAGGTTCGAAGCCAGCCTCAGATACTTAGTGAGGCCCTTCGCAACTTAGTGAGACCATGCTTCAAAATAAAGAATAAAAAATAGAGATGGAGCCAGACGTGGTGGCACACGCTTGTAATCCCAGCATTCGGGAGGCTGAGACCGGTGGATCCGGGTTCTCGGCCAGCCTCAGCTACCTAGTGAGGTCCTCCACAACTTAGTGAGACTCGGTTTCAAAATAAAGAATAAAAAATAGGGCTGGGGGTATAGCTCAGAGGTAGAATGCCCCTGAGTTCAATCCCCAGTACCGCAAAAAAAAAAAAAAAAAAAAAATAGAGATGGGATTGTAGCTCAGAGGTAGAATGTCCCTGGGTTCAATTCTTAGTACTGTAAAAAATTATCTTACATCTACACATAATGTATGTGTATGTATATGTGTGTGTGTGTGGTACTAGGGATGGAACCCAGGGGCAGTCTACCTTCAGGCTACACCCCCAGACCTATATTATATTTTATTTGGAAACAGGGTCTCACTAAGTTGCAAAGGGCCTCACTAAGTTGCTGAGGCTGGCTTCAAACTTGCAATCTTCCTGTCTCAGCCTCCCAAGTACTGGGATAACAAGCATGCGCCACCACGCCCGGGCACATACATGTTTATGGAAGCATTATTCATAATTTCTAAGATTTGAAAGCAACCAAGATGTCCTCAAATAAGTGAAAGGAAAAAATATGCTGTTGTGCATCCAGACAATGGAATATTATTCAGCACTAAAAAAAGAGCTATCAAGCCATGAAAAGACATGGAAGAAACAAATGCATAATTACTAAGTAAAAGAAGTAAATCTAAAAAGGCTACCAACTGTAGCATTCTAACAAATGCCATTCTGGAAAAGACAAAACTGTGATGACAGAAAAAAAGGTCAGAATTTGCCATGGGTTGGGGTGACCAAGCAACGGATGGGCAAAACATAGAGGATTTTTAGATCCTTAAAAATACTTTGTACAGTACAATGATGACAGGACAGGTGTTTGACATGTACGTCAAACCCGCAGAATATACAACAGCAAGCCTGAACCTTAATGTACTTTACATGCCAATGTGGGTTCATCAACTGTTAAAAAAAAAAAAAAAATGCACCACTCTGGTAAGGATATAGATAATGAGGGGGGCTGTTACTTGTAGGGGTAAGGACATATAGGAAATAGTGTACTTTCGGCTCAATTTTTCTGTGAACCAAAATTTGCTTTTATAAAATATTTTAAAATAATATGTTTTAGGGATAGTTAGGGAGTTTTGGATGATGCTGACAATAGTCTATTTCTACATAGTTGGGGTTCATTTTCTATAAAATTCTTTAATCTATATATTTTATGCCCTTCTCTATACTTATATTTCATTAAAAATTATAAAAGCACATATTTTTAATAATGTATACAGTAAAGAGTATATTGGTGTGTGTAGTTAAGGGTATATGAAACACCCTTACCTGTATTAATGTGTGCAGTTAAGGGTATATTAAATTAAGAAGAAGGTTATACAACAATGTGTAATACCAAGATTTTTCACCAAATAGTCATATACCACAAAATTTAAAAGTTGTTTATTTTCAATAAGGACTAGGGTATATAGGACTATTTGGTGAACACATTAAGTTTCTAAAAAATGAAAAATACTAAGTCAAATATAAAAATTCTAAGTCAAATATAAAGGAATCTCTCCTTTTAAATCTTCATAGGAACAATCAGGAAATTAAAAACTATTTGCATAATTACACACAAGATACATAGATTCATTATTAGAATACTTTTCCATTTAAATCATGATCAGTAAGTAGATATAATTTTGAGTGAATAAAGTACTTACTATAGGTAGTTTTTATTTGTGAATTTTGCTTTTATTGTTGAATTTCTTTATTGCAATCACCTGTTAACAATGTCAAAGTGATTTTTAAAGTAGTAGAAACCATCATGAAGTTCGTTCTGTTGCCCTAGGCCTTTACTATAGTAATGGATCACATTTACAAAGACATCATAACCTTATAAACAATTGTCATAAAAGCAGGGTCCACTGTGTAGGATGATCTGCTGTAGCCTTGTTATAACTTTATTATAGTAGTGGCCTACTATTACAATTACAAATTGAAAATAGGTTACATGGAACTTAGTTTGAGAAAAAATATTACTCGGGCCAACAACATTCTACCAGGCAATCTTGGTCTTTATGAGGCACTAAGATGACTTTTAAAGGTGAAAAAGTCAAAAGAAAGTTTGTGATTTGAATCTGCTACTGATTTGACAAATGGTTTGGGAGGGCATGACCCAGAAAAATTATCTCAGAAATGAAGAATACTCTCTTGCCGCACTTAGAGAATAATAAGATGACACTCACTTCTGTATAGTGACTCTAATTACATCCAAAATGTATGATCAGGTTGTAATATCAAGTATTCCTGGATTAAAGTAAAATGAATTTAAATTAGTAACACAATACCACAATTGTCTAACATAGGCAAAAATTATTACTTAAAGTTTGTGAAACTGACAAGAGCAAATGCCAATCAAATAAATAGTCTGTATTTAGAGAACCCAGGTAATAGCTCAGTAGGGAGTTTTGAAAAAGAAATTATTATTTCAATGCCAAGTCACGCTTACAGCTTTGAACAAGTAGCAAAACACGGGCATGTTTCTCGAATGGATTTCACAGCATCACTGCAAGAGCCGGAGGGGATGGCTTAGTTTTTTAAGCCTCAGATTTGAAATACCTAGACTCCCTGCGACTACAGCGTTAAATCCTCTGTGGAACCACAGCTTCAAATGCTATCAGGAGAGACTCAACTCTTCATCCTTCTGAGACTGATAAATTGAAAGCCATGATGTTCAGAGGAAAAGGAGGGGAGCCTGCAGCTGCCCAAACTACCCCCTCAACCTCCAGCATGCGTGAACATACACACACACACACACACACACACACACACGCACACACAGGATGGCTGTATTTGTAACATCATTAAAGATTCCATTTGAGACTTTCCCCTTGGTAATACTGGAGGATGCTGTTTTTAAGACACCCAGAAAGTAGACTAATTTTTTTTTTTTTTTTTTTTTTTTTTTTGTACTGTGGATCGAAGCCAGGGGCATTCTACCTCTCAAATATACCCCCAGCCCTTTTCATTTGTTTACTTTGAAAGAAGATTTCCCTAAGTTGTTGAAGGTCTTGTTAAATTGCTGAGTCTAGCCTCAAACCTGCAATCCTCCTGTCTCAGCCTCCAAAGTACTAGGATTAAAAAGGTCTGTGCTTCCAGACCCAGCAAAAAGCATTATATTTAATTTCTATTTAACAGTCAAGGGAATTCTAGGAGCTTAGTTTAATACATTCTAGGTATCCAGTTAACTATTATTTCTGTGGAAATTTCTATATCTCAAATTGATTTTATTTATTTTTGCTGCTGTATATATTCCTGGACTGTTCCCTACCTGATGCCAATTGGTGACTAAAACAACAGCATGTCATTTATGTAGGACTAACATTCTCTAACACTTACTACCTCATTCATGAAACTTATAAAGTAAGAAAGAACACTATTATATCCATTTTATAGATGAGGAAAGTGTGACTCTGAAAAATTACTCGAATTAACCAAAGCTCTAAGTTTTAAAATCCAGGGCTTGAGAAACTTCTGAAGTATTGTGAGTTATGCAAACTCTATTTAGAAACATAGACATTTTACAAAACAAGACTGGGTAATGCATTCTAAATTTAAATAAAGTAATTTCATAGGTAGTTTTTTATTTATCAGTCACAATACATACCTCTGTTGTTATATATAATTAATGGCTTAAATGAATAAAAATTAGAGAGGATGCTATGGGAACTGAGAACCATTTTCTGAAGTCTACTACCTCATTGTTAACACATGTCCCTTTTCATTTAGATTTACCTCAAAATAAAGCAGAAGGATTCAGTTATATTTGGACTCAAATGAAAGTCAAAGAGTGACATAAGATATTTCCAGGTCTAAAACTTATTTTGCAAGTGTTAGTTAAAAGAATAAAATTATAATAACCCAGAAGGAACTCACATATTCAAATTAATTTCTTTGATTAAGACTTACTATAGAGATGACTCTGAGTTTAGCCAAACTGTACCCATTGGGTATTTTAATAGCCACTAAGAAGACACCAAATAGGGTAGATTCCCTTGAGATTGCATATTAGTTATTTTAATTACAAATATCTGGAGAGTAGGTATACTGATACTTTCTCTCAGATATTCTCACTGTAGTATAACTTAGCTGTTATCCTCCAACCAATAGAAGAGTTGAACTTCTCTGGTAGGATTTTGAGCTCAAGTAAGGAAGGAGAATTTTAGAGAAAAGAGTGGTCACAGTAGAAGGTGTAAGGGTTCAGGGTCTAAGTACCTTAAGAACTACAAAAAGACTAAAAGGAGTAGTGGGCACTGAGATCAATTTTGTATGTATCATATTTTCGATTTTTGCTGAAAGTATATCCTAAGTTCCTTAGGTCGTATATGCAATAGTTAACTCAGGTGCTGAGGAAAATTAATTCACAGTGCAATGTTTGTTTTCCTTGCTTTGCTACTCTGTTTCACCCTTCTTTACATTTCACTTGGTTTCCACTCATGCTCAATACCCTAGCACAAATTACTTGTTCCTCCTTCAAAAGCCCATAGAAGGAATTCCCTTTAATTACACCTAACTTTTTAATAGCACTTCCTGCTTTGGAATAATTCTTCTAGGCTATCTTATGCTTTTTAAGTTATGTATTCAGTTTCCTAGCAATAAGGACCTTGAAGATTGTGTAAGCCTCACAACTCCCATCTAGTCTGGGTAGATTTATAGATGTTCTTTAAAACTACTTTTCTTCCTTTGGTTACATGGGCAAACATTCCAATACCCCAAAGGGATTACATGCTCACACATCTGCGCAACAACCGAAGTATCAAAATGAACAGTCTCTACCATGCGTGTAAAGTTTCCATCCCTCCATTTATTCAAACAAGTATTTGGTACTTAATGGTGCCAAGCACAAAGGCAAAAATACGTTCAAAAAGGAAGGACCGTAGCCTTCTTGCCTGGAGGTAAAGGAGCGTGCACTTCAGTGTACTATGTAAAGGGTAAATTTCCGTTTCCCCAGATTGTCCTTTCCTTCCAGCTCAGGGATTTATAAGAGGACGTCCTACAAAAAGCTATGGTGGGAAAATGACTGAAAGTGTGGGTGGGTGAGTGAGAAATATCCAAAATGAACCCGATGGTAGGCAAGCACACTTCGCATACTCAGGATCTCTGGGGCATTCTATCTAGAGTACCTTCAAAGTTTGGCAAGCTTCAATTTTTTTTTTTTTTTATTTTTTTCTGGTACTGGGGGTTGAACCAGGGCCGTTCTACCTCCGAGCTACACCCCTAGCCCTATTTTATATTCTTTATTTTGAAACAGTGTCTCACGAGGTTGCGGAGGGCCTAAATAGCTGAGGCTGGCCACGAACCAGGAGCCTTCTGTCTCAGCCTCCCAAGTACTGGGATTACAAAGGAGCGCCACCATGCCTGGCTTGTTTTTGTTTTGGTACTCGGGATTGAACTCAGGGGAATTCTACCTCCGAACTATTACTAGCTAGCTAGCTAGCTATCTAATCTAACGATCTATCTGTCTATCACATTATCTATTTATAAATAGGGTCTGCCTAAATTGGAGAAGCTGGCCTCGAACCTGCAATCCTCCTCTTTCAGCTTCCCAAATACTGGGATTACAGGCGTGCACTACAACGCTCAGCTAACATCAACTTTTAATGAACAGGATAAATAAGTAGCCAATAAACAATATACAGCAACTACCTAGTTCTTAGGGTCGTGCAACTCAGGGCTGCATAATTTCCAATATGAAGCTCAATCTACACTAAGTATCGAGAAGAGCGGCAATTCGGTGGCTACGCACTTAAGAAAAAGTACTGATCTAGGACCATAAAAACGGTCCGCAAGTCAAGATCCCTCCCGAGGTAACAGGGAAGGGTGGGTCTCGCGATAGTTGAGGAAGCGTGGCCTGCGTCTAGAGAATGGGCGTGGCGGCCGATGGGCGGGGCGCTAGGATTCCCTGTTTGGCGAGCGCCGGAAGTCGCGTCTGCGCCGGCCACACGTCCGAGACTTTTCTCGCGCTCCTTGGCTCCTTGCGCAGCTATGGCGCGGAAGTCGAGTTTATCTCCGCCTCTCGTGCGGCTCCTGCTCTGCTCGACCGTAGTGTGCGCCTGCAACCCTCTGCCCCTGGTCCTCAACACCTGGCCTTTTAAGAATGCAACCGAAGCAGGTGCGAAGCGGCGGCCGGGGTGGGTGACTCCACTGCGGGAGCTCGCCGTGGGGAGGACTGGCCGACTGGCCCCGCTGCAGCCTGGAGGATAGGGAGGCCAGCACAGACTGGCCAAGACTTCCGCAGCCTCAGCTTCCAGTCCTTCCTGCACTGCCTGCGTCGCTGCAGCCTTTGCAGTTGACCTTTTCTCTAACCTCCCTGCCGCTGCTACATTTTAGATCCTCATCATTTAGAATTATTTCCTTTATTGCACCTTCCCCGCGCCAATGTATGCTACTGCTACTGACCTCAAAACACAGCCTTTCTGCTTTTAGTTTTCTGTGGCATCTTTGCAGTATTTTGTCTGACACCCAGTCTTTTCAGCGGCTGTCATCTGTCCACCTCGTCGCCTTTCTAACACTTCAGGTTTCTCCAGTATCCTGGATTCTTGTTTTGTGGACCACTAGTTTGCCCACATATCTATATCTATCTAAGTAGATGTAGATGTAGATGTAGATAGATAGATAGATAGGTTTTCTACATATTGGCATCCTGTCCTTGTTATGTATATGCAGGGTTTTAGCCTTCCTTGTATGTTCATATTATCTGCGAAGCTTCTCAAAAAATCATCGTGCCCAGGGCCCGTCTCCTGAGATTTTAATTGCTGGAATCGAGATATATGTTTTTCACAAAAACTCCTTAGGTGATTTTTCATTTGCAATCAGGGAGTGTTACAAACCACTAGTCTAAGGTGTCACCTCTTCTAGGAAACATTCCCTGACTTACTGCCCTTGTGCCAATCTTACTGCCCTCCTGTGCTTTGATATTGTCCTGTATATACCATTGTTGTGGCATTTGTGCACAGTATTATTCTTACTTCTTTCATGAGCTCTTAAGACACTACAAGAGAGTGATTTTAGACCCCTCCACCCGTTAATGTATCTGATACATTAACTTTCTGGGGGCAGAATTGGCTCCAGAATTTGAAATTGATATGTTATAGGACAGTGCATAGGAATCAGAGAAAATGAGGGAGGAGAGTGTGAGAAATCTATTCCCAATAATAATAAGACCTAAAGAGAGTTCAGCAGCCTGGGGATGATTCTGTGTTTGTATTAAAAGGGAGAATTTTTCAAGCCTGAAGGTCCTATTGTGCCGATTAATTAAAGTGCTTACTCACAGCACCTGCCCTTCAAGGAATTCTCTTTTTATGGGTAAATTATTCAATGAAAACTTCCCCTTGTATGGGGATCCACAGAACAACATAATGCTGAAAGTAGGCCACCCTAGCCAAAGTGACTTCCTTTGAAACTAGGCTCTGCTACATATTAGCTGAGTGACCTTTAAAAAAAGTATCTAACTCTGGCTTTGTTTCTTCTTTAAAATGAGAACTGTAGTCTCAGAACTACATTATGATGTGTGACTATAATGCACCAATAAAAGTATAAAAAAATAAAGTGAGGATTAAAATCATACAGTACTACCTCAAAAGCTGTTATGAAAACTAATTGAATTAATCTATATGAAGCCTACCATGTCATTTTTTATTTGTTGTTACAATTTTATTGAGACTTGCTGTGGTAGGTGTTACCTCAATAAAAGTATTAGTTATGTGTTTTTTAATAATCTAATGAATCAGAAGACGTTTGTAAGGTAGTGATTTAATTATCAGCTTAACTGCCTTTGAGTAGCTTGAGTTGTACCTTTTAAGATAAAGAAGACACCCCATACTTGGAAGGCTGAGACAGGAGGACTGCAGGTTCTAGACCAGCCTCAACAACTTAGCCAGACTCTGTTTCAAAATAAAGTAGGGCTGGGGGAGTTAGCTTAGGTAGAACGCCCTGGATTCATCCCCTGGTACCACCAAAAATAAAGAAATGAGATACAATAAAGGAGAAAATACTTTTCTTGTACACACAAAAGAAGTATTAAAAAGTAAAAAGAGAGAAAAAAAATTTGCACCAGTAGCCAAATTCTTTGAATTCTTCATGGTAACTAGGGATATACTTTTGTCACTCTGACTCCTTTGTAGCACTTGATAAATTAATTTGTTAAAAATTCTGATGCTATGTACATATAAAAATTGTCAAAGCTAATCTCAGCATCATGTATAGGGAAGGGGAGGGAGTGGGGTGGGATCCAGAGGGAAGCTCACCAAGTGCTGTGTGCATGTGTCTCTTATCACCCCAAACTTCATTATGATGCGTGATATTACAATGCACTAAGAAGTAGCCGGGCATCCTGGCGCATGCTTGTAATCCTAGTACTTGGGAGGCTGAGACTGGAGGATCTGGGTTCGCGACCAGCCTCAGCTACTTAGTGAGGCCCTCCACAACTTAGTGAGACCTGTTTCAAAATATACAAGAAAAATAGAGCTAGGGGTGTAGTTTGGAAGTAGAATGCCCCTGGATTCCATCCCTAGTACTGCAAAAAAAAAAAAAAAAAAAAAAATTACTAGTAAATGAAAATATCTAATTTACTGGCCCAAATAATCTGGATTCAAAAATATATATTACCTTCATGGCACATAGAGAATATTATGCTAAGTGAGACTATTACGCTAAGTCAGAAAGTAAAGGGTTGTGTGTTTTCTCTCATATGTGGAAGCTAGAGAGAAATTGGGGTGCAAAGGGACTTCTGTGAAGTAATGGAGGGAGTTGGAGGAAGAGGAGACTTGATGAAGGAAACAGTTCCAATAATACTGTGCACATATATGGAATTATCAGTGCCAATCTCAGTAACATGTATGGGGAAGGATGAGGGACTGGATGGGGTGGATGGGGATCCAGAGGGAAACACACCAAGTGCTGTGTGCGTGTATACTCCTTTCACTCTGAACCTCACACTATGATATATCATTCCAATGTACCTGTAAAACTATATTTAAAAATTTCAGTTTAACTTAGTGTAAATGGAAAGAAAAGGAAAATAGGAGTTCCTAAATGTTTTTGGTTTGCTGTATTTGGTATTGGAAAAAATTTATGAAGAAGCATTATTGGGATTTGATGAACAGCATGGCGGACATTAGCATCTGGAGGGTCCACGCTGGATGCAGTTGAGAGCGGCTGTGCCGAGTGTGAGAGACAGCAGTGTGATGGCTCTGTGGGCTTTGGAGGGAGTCCTGATGAAATTGGGGAAACCACACTGGATGCCATGATCATGGATGGGTAAGATGCCTCTCAGGACATACTTACTGCTGTGCCTTTATTTCACATGGCTGTAATCTTCCCCTAACAGCATGATGGGAGAATGTGTAGTTTGTAACAGGCAGGTCAAAACCTCTAGCTTATACTTGACTTTACCAAGCACAAGGAATTTCCCTCTTGAATTTTTTTTTTAAGTCATCCTAATAATAGAAATAGCACATGAATGTAGATGGTCTCCTGAGAACAGGGAATATTCCAAGCTGCGAAAATATACCTCTGACCTGAATAGTCATTTACCTCATTTGCTTGACCTGAAGCCTTAAAACCTCTTTTAAAAGCCATATTTAGCCGGGCGTGGTGACGCACGCTTGTAATCCCAGCATTCGGGAGGCTGAGACAGGACGATCCGGGTTCGTGGCCTGCCTCAGCTACCTAGTGAGGCACTCCGCAACTTAGACTCGGTTTCAAAATAAAGAATAAAAAATAGGGCTGGGGGTAGAGCTTGGAGGTAGAACGTCCCTGAGTTCAATCCCCAGTACTGCAAAAAAAAAAAAAAAAAAAGGAGAGGAAAGGAACAGTTATATCACTTTGAATTTCATTTTGATGTATGATTATATTGCACCTATAAAAGTATTATAAAATAAATGAAGTGAGGAAGGAGAAACAGAATTAAGTGCTGTTGGGATATATGATAAACATTTTTTGTTGTTTTTTTCTTCTGATTAACTGTAGGACTCTATGAACTTCATATATGTGCTTTTACTTTTGTGTTAAGATGGTGGAGTTTATCCTGCAAAGAGAAAAGCAATATTTTTTACCTATGAAAATAACCTTAATACGTATTACTGCATTGTTTTCTTGCAGCACTACCATGGACGTAGGAGCAGTAGGAGATCTTAGAAGAATCAAAAATGCTATTGGTGTGGCACGGAAAGTTCTGGAACATACAACACACACACTTTTAGTAGGAGAATCAGGTATTTTTTAAGTATACTGAAATTTTGTCCAGTCTTTTTTGTCTGTAGTCTTCACTGTGAAAAATAGGACTCAGAATTAAAGGGGTAAAAGACCTAAGTTTAAAGGTAACTTTCTAAATCTAACTTTGTTTTTAAGATGGAGTTTTAAAAAAAAAGGTCAATTACCTGTAGATGAGTAATTGCTGAACTGAAACAGGATTCAGTATCAGTATTCTTCCTGTATTACATTTTTATACATATAAGATCCAGGGAGCATTATTAACATAAGAAGACAGGACTGGAAGGAGTTTGCTATGACAGCATCACTTACTTGATGTTTTCTAAACTATATACTAGAAAACATATAGTGGGCTATAATAACCAAAAATTATTTTAATGATGTGTTTATTTGGCAACTCCAGGAAGCCTCCTTCAATTTGGTTGAAAGTACTGAATTGCAAACTACCTGAGAAACAAAAGGATATATTACTCGAGTATTCAGTGGAATCCAGTTGTCCCTTTGGTGTCTCAAAGCTTTTTTACAGCCTAGGCATTGCAATTGGCTAGAGCAGTAAGAGTCTATATTGGTGAGAGGTGTGCCTTTTGTGTGTCTATGGGGGTGGGGGGTGCTGGAGATAAAACTCAGGGATGTTCTACCTCTGAACTACACCATTAGCTGTATTTTATTTTGAAACGGTGTCTTGCTAGGTTGCTGAGAGGCTCACTTAACTGCTAAGGCTGGTTTCAAACTTGCCATCCTCCTATCGCAGCCTCCCAAGTACTGGGGTTACAGCAGTGTGCCACCATGCTTGGCTGTGCCTTTTTTTAATAAGGTGGAAGGAGAGAGGTGGTAGAGGTGAGGTATCAGAGGAGAATGTCATAACACACACCTTAAGGATCGCAGGCAGATCAGTCTTAGGAAGTATGTATGGAAGTTCAAGATGTAGGAATTGATTCTTTTAAAACTGTTCATGTCTGAAAACTCCTTTGAAAGTCTTTGTGTACCCCCTCAATGTCTTTGTGTAGCACACTTAAGACACAGCTGACCTAGAATAATTCTAATACATATATTTTGTTTGAAAGACAGTGCTTGGCTGTTGTAGTGGCTTACACCTGTAATCCCTTTTCTGGGGAGACTAAGACAGGAGGATCATAGGATTAAGGCTAGCATGTAGTAATATAGCAAGACCCTGCTTCAAAATAAAAAATAAATTAAAAAAAAAAAGGGTTGGGTGGGTGGAACTCAGGTAGAATACCCCTTTGGGGAGGCTAAGGTAGTAGGATCACAAGTTTAAGGTCAGCCTCAGCAACTTATCCAGACCCTATTTAAAAATAAAAAGATTTAGGATTTAACTCAGAAGAGGTAGAATGCTCCTGGGTTCAATCCTCAATACCACAAAGAAAAAGAAGGAAAGACAACACTTGATTAATTTACACTTTTCTTTCTACTCTCCAGCCACCAAGTTTGCTGAAAGTATGGGGTTTGTCAATGAGGATTTATCTACCAATGCTTCTCAAGCTTTTCATTCAGATTGGCTTGCTCAGAATTGCCAGCCAAATCATTGGAGAGTATGTATACATTTTCAACCTTAAAAAGCAAATTATTTGAAAATATTAAGTGATTTCCCTTGTGCTCTCTGTTGCCTACCTATCGTGGAGGGTACTGCCTAGCTTCGTGGCTGCACATTAGAACCACTGATTTAAGTTGCCTAAGTACAGACATCCCTAAAAGTTCCCTATCAGCCTCTTCTGTACGTCCAGGGCAGAGCACTCCTGATCTCTAGCAGTAGCTTATAAACTAATGGTTCTGGTGTGGAAAGTGGAACTGATCCCATCAGAACTGTTCTGCTTGTATTTCCTTGGAGCAAAGTCTGAAAAAGCAAAGTTTGGAAAATAGTCTAAAATATTTCTTAGATTTTATCTGTGTGAAGGTTATCCAGTACTTTGCCTTTACTTGCCTGGAAGATTTATACTGTTAGATGCCGAATATGTTGCTATTGGAATAATTTGTTTTTAATGGGATTTTTTTTTTTTTTTTTTTTTTTTTTTTTTTTGCGGTACTGTGGATTGAACTCAGGGGCATTCTACCTCCGAGCTACTCCCCCAGCCCCATTTTTTATTCTTTATTTTGAAACCGAGTCTCACTAAGTTGCAGAGTGCCTCACTAGGTAGCTGAGGCTGGCCGCGAACCCAGATCCTCTGGTCTCAGCCTCCCGAATGCTGGGATTACAAGCGTGCGCCACCACGCCCGGCTTAATGGGATTTTTAATATCAAATCAGTTTGCTTTGCTGTATACATTCCTTCTGTGAGATATCTTAGTGTCTCATCTGTTTCTTCCCTAAGTCCTAATCACCAAGGTATCTTTGGAATTAGCCCTGGAAAAAAAATTATTCATAAGAGATATAGGTAGTATCCAGTTCACAAACATATAAAATATGAGTATCCCTAACCCAAAAATCTGAAATACAAGTCTTTGCATGCCAGCATGACACCACATGTGGAAAACTCCAAGCCACCTTGTGTAATGAATTGCAGTCAAAATACAGGTGATCAAGCTGTAGTGGGTCATAAATTTAGGTTGTTTTAATACCCATCTATAAATACAACCTAAATTTATATTTTTTGTTCCTTTAAAATTTAAAAGGAATCTTAGACTCCACCACTTAGAATATATTCACATAAACCTAGCTTTGAAAAAAATGGCTTGAAAACAGATTTTACTTTGAATCTCAGAAGTTTTCTTAGGTGGAGAACAAATTTGGAAATTTAAAGGTCAGGTGCATATTTTATTCCTTTGAGAAGTAGTTTCTAATTTTAAAAACTTTATATCTACCATTGTGCTGAGAGTGTTAGGCATATAAAAAGGCAAAACTCAGAGACCTGTCCATGCAATATAGATGTCTAACCTATATTATATAATCCTTACACTAGCATGGGAATGTTGTAAAATTAATATTCATCGATTCTTACATAAGACTTAGCTAATCTTTAAGCTTTAAATTACCAGATGCCCTTTTGGTTTCTTACTAGTCTTTAGAGTGAGTTGTACATAACTACTTGCCAATTTCAAAAACATTCTTTCCAAAAAATAAAATTTGAATCTTATTTACAGAATGTTATTCCAGATCCTTCAAAGCACTGTGGACCGTACAAACCTGGTATCTTAAAGCAGGATGATGATTCTACCTGTAAAAAAAAAGATGATCATGGTCATGATACTATTGGTAATTTGTCTTTTGTACAGTTCATATCATTAAAATTGAGTTAGTTACCATCTATAGCTCCTTTTCATCCCTACTCATGTACCAGAGTTGATTTTGATTATTTTAACTGCCAAATAAGTTCCCCCCTCCCTTTTATATATGTGTAGGTATGGGTGGGTGTATACCCATATACACACCAATAAAATCTTGTGTTAGTATCTGTGTACAATTTGGAAAATTACTTATACAAGGCCTCCAAATCCAATGACTATTCATGTGTGGATTTTTAAATTTGTATTCAGTATTCAGTTCTTTGATAATTTTATGTTGTTTACCATATTCAAATGACCTTAATTTTTTCCAAGCTATAATGTTAACAATTTCTATTAGCCAAGATCCATGATTTTATTTGGAATCTCCTTTGAAAATAAATCATCAATTTGAAAATGAGGATATGGGATGTCTATCAAATGATGCTGTTAAAACATATCAGTGATATATCAGATGCACAAATTATACCACTGATAAAATTTTTAATACTCCCAAATTTCTTCTTCTCCTCTACATGAAATTAATGAAAGAGCATATTTATATTATTTTCTTAGTTGTGGCTGTTAAAACACAATTCCATAGACTGGGCAACTTGCGCACACAAGTTTATTTCTTATAGTTGTGGAGGCCGGAAGTCCAAGGTCTAGGCACTGGCAGATTCAGTGTCTAATGAGGGCCCATTTCCTGGCTCCTAGTTGATGCCTTCTCATACCAAGTCCTCATGTAGTAGAAGGAGCTAGCCAGCTCTCCAGGACCCTTTTATAAGGATAATATCTCATTCATTGGGACTCTACCTTTGTAATCACTTCCCAATGGTCCCCCTTTTCAATCCATCATTTTGTGGATATGAATGTGGGCACACAAACATTCAGACCATACCAGTTACCAACTGCTAAATTATTTGGTTATATTTGAGGTGAACTTGAAGTACTTATAACTTCTTTTTACTTGTAGGCATGGTTGTAATCCATAAAACTGGACATACTGCTGCTGGTACATCTACAAATGGAATAAAATTCAAAATACCTGGGTTAGTGTTTTCATAAGGTCAGAGATCTCAAATATATATTAAGTGTAAAGCAATATGTGCCAGGTCCTACAGAGGATGTGAAATGCAAAATACAACCCTAGCCTCACAGTTGAGATAAAGAAGCATTAAGGACTACATTTTACTATCTACCAAGCACAACAGGAGAAGTCACAGCAAGTACTGTAGAGTTCATGGGTGGCAGAGAGAGGTTTTCTGTTGAAGTAGTTAGGAATGCCAGTAAAGTGAGGGTAGGAGCCTAGCCTGTGGTCCACAGGAAGGAAAGGCAAAGGCACATCCAGGCAAAGGATACCAGATGCAAAGTGATGCTCACTTCAAGTTCAGGGTGCCTGCTGGTTGGAGAGGGAATTGGTGAATGTGCATGGGAGGTGCAGCGGGGGAAGGACCAAGAGTAGTAGAGGATGGGACTACAAGGGAAGACTGGAGCTAGAGTTCAAGGAATCTTTAGTCAGCTTAAAGAGGTCTGAATTTTATTTTGAAGTAGTTAAAAAGCATTAAAGGTTTATTAATAGAAAAAAACAGTGAAAGTTTGGCACATTAAACAGGAAGCAAGAGTAGACTAAGAAAAATCAATTTTGAATCTATTGAAATCCAGAGAGTAGATGATAAAGAATGGTAATGACAGAATAGTCACTGTAAATCTATGCATGCCATCTTGGCATGTAACTGGCTTATAAATTCTTTTATTTCTTAAAATTTGTTGATTTTTTAAATTGACAAGTAAAAAGTATTTGTGTTTGTGATCTACAAAATTATGTTTTCATATCAAGGAAGTAAATAGCTAAATCAAGCTAATTTATGTACTTCCTCATTTTCTGTGTGTGGTCAGAATAACTTAAAATCTGTTCTCTTAGTAATTTTCAAATAGACAATATATTATTAACTGTAGTGACCATGTTATGTAGTAGATCTCTTGAACTTATTCCTCCATTCTTTGACCAATCTCCCCAATTCCCCCATTCTATTTACTCTACTTATAAAACTACCATTTCAATCTTGATTTCTTTAAATTCAATTCTTTTATACTCCACATCTGATATCAAGTTCTTATATAATTAAAGTAGGTTTGTGAAAACTTACGTTGAAAAACTAATGAAAATCTTTTTGTGTTCAGGTAAAGGATTTACTTAAAACAACAATCAGTGGCTATTTTTGAAGCATCTTATTACATACACTTGCTTTCCTGTCCTAAATTCTTGATGCTATCTGCTCACAAAGGCGTGTAGGAGATTCACCAATACCTGGAGCTGGGGCCTATGCTGATGATACTGCAGGGGCAGCGGCAGCCACGGGGGATGGTGATATATTGATGCGTTTTCTCCCGAGGTAAGACTTGTTAGCTTTGTGAATTTTAGAGATCTTTAGAGATAGGCTCTCTGTCAAGGTAGAAAATAATTTTTCGTATCATGTAATCTGAATTTGTGGGCACAAGATCTTTTTAGAAACTGTGTATACAAGCTTTTTTCTATCATTTAATGATTATTCAATTAAGTGATCATTGTCTTGTGAGAT
This sequence comes from Graphiurus murinus, assembly GCA_004027655.1. Classification (NCBI taxonomy): domain Eukaryota; kingdom Metazoa; phylum Chordata; class Mammalia; order Rodentia; family Gliridae; genus Graphiurus; species Graphiurus murinus. The sequence goes on from PVLC010000138.1 coordinate 58,995, forward strand.
AGAATAGTGTTTCCCTCCTTCACAGATGGAAATATTTATGATCTATTTAAATAACTAGTGTAAGTCCACATAGTTCTTGAGTAATGGAACCATCGTGATTGATAAAAGTAGGAAGCATAGTCGTCGTGTAGAATTAATTACTACAACTTTATGTTTTATACATGAGCAGTATTTCCTCCTTTGATTATAGTCCTTTTCTTATTTAAATATAATCTCTATTCTCTGTGGCTACTGGCTGTTATTACTAAGGGATAGTTACTCAACCAAAGCCAAAAATAAGTCCTTATCTGAAATTAATGGTGGGTGATTTGAATAGAGAACATTGTGTCAAGGTGCACTTGCCTTGATGCTCATGCTTTAGTAGGAGTTAGCCACTCCTGTTCATTTACATGTATTCTATCAAATGTTACAGTTTTGGTGGTTTTAAATTTCTAACTTGATGTTACCCAATTTGAGGTTGGCATTTACTCTGATACTGATGTTTTTCCTCTGTTTATTCTACAGCTACCAAGCTGTAGAATACATGCGAAGAGGAGAAGATCCAACCGTAGCTTGCCAAAAAGTGATTGCAAGAATTCAGAAGTATTTTCCAAAATTCTTTGGGGCTGTTATCTGTGCCAATGTATCTGGAAGTTATGGTAAGTTGTATTTGGATTTTGTATTTGCATGAACTTGCAAATGTTTATAAAACAGACTTTTTAAATATCACATTGTAAAATACACTATATTGAGTAGAAAAGGGCACCACATGAGTAGGCTCTGGCTAAATGTTATTGATCAAGACCCACATAGTGTTAAAACCCTTTTTTCAGTTGACTGCTAGTAGTTATGATCCATTCTTTGACTATTAGTTCTTATCTTTTGCATCTGTCCTAAAGGAAGTTCAGCTTTAGCTCCAGTACATGTTGAGTTGGGTTAATTTAGAAAAATATTTTTACCAATTAGAGGTAGGTACGGATAAATTATCTCCCCTACTTCTTTTCTCCTCATTATTTAAAATTTTCAGTCATTTAGATCTTCTAGGGCTCCACAGAACAAAATGTACTGCCGATTAGTAAACCAAAGGAATTAGCAGAATCATGCTTGCAGTGTGTCTGAGGCATGTCTTTTGCTTCACTTACTTTCTGTATGAGCTCATCACAATTTCAAAGCGTTTTAAGATCAACCACTGCTGATTCTCATTAGTGGATTTTCAGATGAGGAAGATATACAGCTTACTGATCAATATGACTTATTAGGTTAGACTGTTTATTATTGTTCTTTGATCTTTTACTTCCCACACTTCTGTATTTGAAAAACTTGTTTGAGGAATTCTTATTCTTTTTAAGTACTAAGATGCAAAAGTCAGTAAACGTTATGGGGGAAGAAAGGTTTTATTTATAAAATAAGTCAGTTTCATTGATTCCCTCTTAAGAAATAAACCATATGAGACTCAAAGTTGGATTTAACAGGATGGAAAAATTCTAATTGTATAATTGTAGTTAAATTTGAAATGACTAGTTTCTTAAATTGGAAGTAATGACAATAGTTGCCCCCCATCTAGGGTTTCAAAGAGAAGATGAACTCAGAAAGCATCATGACAAATAATGCTTCTCTCTTTCAATGAGATTAAAGAGTAGAAAAGAATAGGCAGGAGTGGTGTGGGGAGAGGATTTATATATGAATGTCAGAAATGTTCTAGTGGCTAAGGAAATAAAATTTTTGAATCCTTCCAAATAATTTCTTCTAAAAAAAAATATGAAAACAGTAAAATAATAGAAATGACATCATGTGTATGGAGCAAAAAATCATCCTATTTTCTGACATTCAAAGGGATGGCCAATCATCTCTTTTTTTTTCCTCTCATATACTGTTAGCTACTCATTAGTGTAGTTCTTCATGACTTAGTTGGACATAGATATACAATAGCCAACAACCAAGATAGTAGCAATAGCTGTATTAGTTATAAATATATGCATCCTATATTTAACATACAACTTTCTTTTTTGTTGTTGTTTTTGTTTGTTTGTTTGACCCAAGGTGCTGCTTGCAATAAACTTCCAACATTTACTCAGTTTAGTTACATGGTTTATAATTCTGTAAGAAATCAGCCCACTGAGGAAAAAGTAGATTGCATCTAATTCATCTTTCCTGTCAATATCTGTATTTAAAAGAAGAAAGAAACAAAGGCTGAAAAGGTTACAATCATTGTACAATGGTACTCATGTATTTTCAAGTTTGTATGTAAAATTAGCACAAAAATGAATTTATGCTGAAATGACACTTTCACATTCTTTATCTGAAATTTTTGTATCATCTGTTTTTACTTAAGCTTTGTAAATTCCCCAAAACAAATATGCATATGTGTGTGTTTTGTATGTATTCAAATTTTGAGTGTGGTATATGAATTTCCCATTGATGTTGCAAGAAATTGCTACTTTGGAAATTTGTTTTCACAGTGATATAGTAGATCCAAATAAATCATCTGTGTTTGAGTACTTGAAATAATTAAAATAAACTCGCTTTTTAGACTCAAAGAGTAACACTGAGTCTCAGCATATGAGTCCTGGCTGAATTTCAGTATATTGTAGTGATATATGTCTCTTATCACTGTTTATTAGTTTTACCTAATGTTCCCTAATAGCTTGAAGCAGGAAGAATGTTTTTAATATAGAGGCTTTTTATTTTGCACATTTTAGAAAATAATGGGCAATCTTCTGATAAGCAATTATATTGATTTTTTTTTTATAATTTCTCTCTGATGGAGCTCTCAATGTGGGAAGGTTCCTAAGCCACAAAAGTCTCAGATCTTTTAGCTACTAATATTCAGTATTGATCATTTCTTTTGAAAATCATTTGGGGGATTTGATTTGTGCTGTAATTTTACTAATCTCTTCTGCAGAGGTGAGGATTACAATTAGAAGCAAGTCAATAAATGTGCTCTCTGGCTGGGTATTATTTTCCTAATTTCTGAACTAACCCTCCCTGACTGATAAGTACATTGAAGTTTTATGTGTGCTTTCTTAGCATCATCTTTTCCTTCAAAATAATTATCTTTTAAGTAAGGGATCATTAATAAAACAACATGTACAATATTGTCTTCAAACTTCAGTATTCTGTTCTGTTTTCTTATACACCCATCTGTTCTTTGTAATTTAGGATAGAAAGCTATAGTTTTGAGAATGATACAGGTCATTTCTTCTCAGGCCTTGCTATGAATCAAAATTGTCTCTGGAGCCTGTTAAAGTGCCCTGTGCTCCATCCCACTAAATCACATCCTCCACAAATGAGGACTTGAAATCTGGAATTAGCCACTAACTGCTGGCAGTCTGAAAGGAAATAAGGAAACAATTAATAAGGAAACAATTCTATAACCTTACACTCACAAAGCAGAAGAGGAAACCTTACTTTTGAGGGTTCCCAGGAAGGATGCCAACTTGCTTAAATCTGATACTTTGGCCTGGAACACGGGAAAAGAAGCCAGATTTAAACTTGTAGTATGTTTATTTTAAGATGTTTTGCGTATTTTCTTCTATTAATAAGCTAGGCAGTCTTTTGCCACCAGAAAAAGGAAAGTGAAGTTTAAAGTATTCATGGCCTGTCACTCCCCAGCAAATTGGGAGTTCAGCTGACAACAACAACCCACATGTTTTTAAAGGATGATTTCTCTTTAATTCAGTCTTCCTGATAAATATCCCCACATATCTAAAGTAGACAGATAAAAATGGAATTAGCTTCATAAATACATTTTTAAAGTTCTATATTTGAATATATTATTTAAATACTGCATATGTGTTATCTTTTCTTTTGAAAAGATAAAATTATTTTGTCCCTGGTGATGTGTACAAAGGAAACTCCTGTCTTTGATGATGTTTTGATATCAGTGTTCACTGCGGTTATGGAGAAAACACCTAGGAAACTAGTGAAATCGCACACACAGTAAAGAAATTGTAAGCCAATCATAAACGGTTCAGTAAAATTTTAGAAAAATAAACAAATACTTTGGAAAGGAACCCTAGAAAATTTAATCATGAGCTAACCTTCCATGGCAGACCACAGTTGGTTTTCTTCATGTATATCCTGGTTGTGTCATTGTTATAGATTGCTTGCAATGGATAAAGATAACAGATACAACTCAGAGCTGGGCACAGTGATGCACACTTGTAATCTTAGCCACTGAGGAGGCTGAGGCAGGAGGATTGCAAGTTGGAAGTGAGCCTGTGTAAGGAGGCCCTGTCTCAAAGCTAACATTTAACAAAAATTAAAAGGACTGGGGTGGGGATGTAGGTCAGTTGTAGAGTGCCCTGGGTTCAATCCACAGTAACACACACACACACACACACACACACATAAAATTCAGAACTTTTGTCACATTATGCCATTTTTTTCCTTTAACCCTGTAAAATATGTTCTATCATTTTCCCACTACTTAGTTGAAGTTATGTTTTTCTAAACACATATGTAGAGTAAGCAACTTTACTGATTTATTTTGAAAACATTAATAGTGTCACTTAGATTTTTGTTATCAAGTTTAATCACTGTTTCTCTTTATTTGTGTGTATATGTTCCAGAGAATAGAATAGCTTCACTATTTGTCTCTCACTATTTCTCTTTATGTGTGTGTATTTGTTTTCATAGAATAGAAAAGCTTCTTCAACATACCTTTTCATATAACATTAGTATCACAAGAGTCTTGTGGGCGTAAGTGTGAGCATTATCAGCCCAGTTTTACAGCAACACATAGAAAAAGGAAATGATTTCAGTATCAGCGATATTAAAATATCTTGATCATTACCCAGAAGCTGCAGATGTAGTTCACTCAAGTGTTTTGTATTTTTAGCACAATAGACAAAAGGAAAAATGTTAACCATAATAGGTAATAAAGATTTCGGTAACTTCATGCTCTTCATTTATTTTGCTGTGATTAATCTGTAGAACAGATTCTTAAAATTATCTCTATTCCTTTTTTTAAATGGGGCAAAAATGACTTTTTGTCAGTTGATTCTTATTTCTGCTAGCTACAGTATAAGCTGGTTGATAAGTCTTGTTTACCAAACATTCTCAGCTCTGTCCACATGGTATAAGATAGTTTTGTTTCTTTTGGCCCTTTTGAATTAGTACAGTCCTATGACTCATTCTGGTAATGGTATGTTTTAAGCAAAAGTGAAGTGTAAGACCTTCCCAAGTTTTCTTTTTCTTTTTTTTTTGGGGGGGGGGGTGTTTTGTGTGTGTGTGTGTGTGTGTGTGTGGTACTGGGGATTAAACTTAGGAACATTCTCTCTCTGAGATATACTCCTAGCCCTATTTTTTATTTTGAAACTGGGTCTCAGTAAGTTGTCGAAGGCCTCACAAACTTGCTGAGGCTGCCTATGAACCCACAATCCTGTCTCAGCCTCCCAAGTACTGGGATTACAAGTGTGTGCACCATGCCCAGATTCCAAGTTTTCTCTTTTTGTCAAGCGTGACAACACAATGGTGGCTGTTCCTATTAACTTGTATCCTCAGGTTACCATAATGAGCAGACCCCTGTGACAGTATACAACTTACATGTATTGTGATCCAGAATAGATTATTCTATCCTTAAGCAGTGTAAAAGTTTAATGGAAGTTATTAAAGGAATAAAAAGCAAAATCTTTAAAGGACAAAAAGAATTTTTTACAAGGACAAAGATACCTAGAAATATATTATTAGGAAATTAATCAGGAAGTTACAGATACTGTTGGGTAGGAAAGTGGTAGATGGCTTCTTCTTAAAAAAAAACTTTATATTTTTAAAAAGCATACATTCTGTATAAGTTGCAAGTATATGACACTCTGGAAAAGGAACAACTAGGAAGACAATAAAATCTCTTAGCAAGATTAGTGGATCAGTGACAGTAAGATCAGTGGCTGAGAGGTTAGTGTAGAGGGAGAAATGAACAAGGAAAGCACAGACTTATTTTTAGGGCAGTGAAATTATATTCTATGATACTATAATGGTATCACCAAGTGAGAATGGACAATAAACAGAACGAGAAAGGAAGACAGATGTTAAACACTCTTCAGTATACATTTGTCAGAATTGATAGAATTTGCACAACAAATGTGAAGCCTATTATAAACTATGCATTCTGGGTAATAGTGATATGTCAATGCTGGTGTATTGATTATAGCAAATGTACCACTCTGGTATGAGATGTTGATAGGGAGACCAAGGACTGTGTAGGAAAAATATCCATACCTTCTTGATTTTGTCATGAACATAAAACTGACCACAAACTTAGAGGAAGGAAGATTTATTTGCTCATGGTTTCCATGGGGTTTGGGGGGTTCAATCCACGTGAGGCTGGCAACCACAGATGGCAGTGGGAAGCAGAGAGAGGGAGAGAGCACAGTGCTTTTTTTCCTCACATCATGGAGGCCAGAAGTAAGAGAGAATAAGCAAGCAAGGATAGTCAAAGACACAGGCAAAATCCCTAAGGCCACACCCCCAGGGACTCACCTTTTCTAGCCACCCCCTACCTGCTCTAGGTTTCCACCCAGATAAATCCGTTGCAATGGATTTATATGATGAGATTACAACTGATGAGATTACAGCTCTCATGACTTAACTATATGAACACCGAGCTTAATACATGAGCTCTTTAGGGGACCTTCTATATCTAACTAAGACAATCTCCCTCCAGTGCAAGGGGAATGTTTGTTTGTTGCCCCACACAATAAATATAATGTTTTCCTTTGAGGCAAAGGTTAGACAGTTTTGCTTGCAGCCCCATAAAGAAGAAGGAAGAGGAGAAAGAGGAAGAGGAGAAATGGAGTCTCTCAGATGTGAGGCAAACTTGCTACATACCTGCCTCTCTCTCTCCCATTGAACCTAGCATGGACCTGGGCACAAAGGTCACCTTGCTTGCTGTGCTGTAAGTAAAAAAGTCCTCTGTCTCTGATGCAAGTGTCTAATGTCTTTTGCCATGTTCCATGAAAACATGGCAAGTGTAGCAGGCTAACTTATTTGTTGTCCAGTAGGATAAAATCTCAAATCCTGCACAATTCCTGGTACTGTCTATAGATCTTAATAAGAGAACCTGGTTTTGTTACCATTTGCTATCCCTTATACTGGATGGATGGATGGATGGATGGATGGATGGATGGATGGATGGAGATAGATGATGATGATGATGATGATAGATAGATAGATAGATAGATAGATAGATAGATGATAGATAGATAGATAGATAGATAGATAGATAGATAGATAGATAGATAGATAATGTTCCAGTCTGCATTCTTACGGCTGTGACCCAAAAAACCTGAGGACAACAACAGAGAAAGATTTATTTACTGACATTTCTGGAGATTGCATAGGTTCAGTCCATGTTAGGCCAGGTGAAATCTGAGGAGCCCCGGGCATGGCACAGAGAGCAGAGAGAGAGGACCCAAGGCAAGGCCTCTGCACTCACATCACAAAGGCCAGAAGCAAGAGAGCAAGAGGAGGAGGAACATATATAATCTCTAAGGCCACACCCCCAGGGACCCTTCCTCCGCAACCAAGCCCCATCTCCAACCTGAGTGCCTTGTTTATGTAAGGTTTAGGGGGGAATTCTAAATCCAAACTATAACAGATAGAGAGATGGAGCACGTTGTGGTTGGGATTTATAATGTTCTACAAAACCTCATGTGTTGGCAATGTAGTCAGGTTTGGAGCAGGACATGACTAAAGGAGGTGGAATCCTGGGGGCCTGGCCAGAGACTGTATCTGTCCCTGACACCCCCCCCCCGTCTGTCTCTCTCTCTCTTTCTCTCTCTCCCGCTCCCTCCTTCCCTCCCTCTGTCCCTCTTTCTCCTCCCACTACCATGAGCTGAACATGTTTTTCCTTCTACCACCATGTCCTAAAGCCATCAAACCAAGCTGTTGCATGGAATGAAATCTCTAAAACCATGATCCAAACAATACTTCTCCCTCTAAGTTGTGCTTGTCAGGTATTTTATTCACTGCAATGAAAAAGCTGACTAAAACAAGAGTGTATATGTATGTGTGTGTATGTATTTTTTTTTTGAGGTAATACATTGTATACCTGCAGACCTCTAGGTAAAATAAAGACAAGAACAAAAAAATTGTTTTACAAGTTCAAATCCTGAAGAATGGTTTAACCAAGGCCAAGGAAAATCTTCAGAGATTTTTTTTAACAAGTATCTTACACAGTGAGTTTTAAATTAATTATAATAAAATATCCAAAATATTCCTTATCCAGGAAATCTGCCTAAAACATATAAATATTAACTTATTTCTTTGAGTAAAATATTCAAATTGAAACTAATATAACTCAAATTTAACAGGTTACACTTAAAATATTGGGTGCCAAATAATATATATTTCAAGCAATAATTACATTTCTTTCCTTTGTTCAAAATATTAGTAGAGCTTGACTTATTCTTTTAAAATACTAACTTGAAGTTGTTAGAAATATGTGTCCGTGCTCCATACACAGAAACAAAAGCTTGTTTATTTCTAATATCAGCACTCACTTAATTGTTTCCTTTTGTTTTCAGAAAGTAAATAATAGGCATAATATATTTTAATTGATGTATTATATACAGTCCATCAGATACTTTATTATTTTTTTTTTATTGTGGTACTGGGGACTGAATTCAGGGGCATTTTACCTCTGAGCTATACCCCTGTCCCTATTTTATTTTTTACTTTGAAACAGAGTCTCACTAATTTACTGATGGACTTGCTAAGTTGCTGAATCTGTCCTCGAATCTGCTATCCTCCTGTCTCAGCCTCCCAAGTACTGGGATTACAAGCATGTACCACCATACCCTGCTTATATACTTTCAAAGCCTACCATTTTTAATTGTTGAACTTCTTTTTAAAGTGTCATTACTTCTGATGTTCAGTGATTGAATTTTAGAACTAAAGACATAATTGAACTCATTTAGAATCTCTAATAGTATAATTAAATTCATTTGAATAAAACTATTGGTGATATAAACATGTATCTTAATTGGATACTAATTATGAAGATAAATTAAGACCTATTTGTGTCACCTTACTGATCAGTTTCATCTTAAGATTCCTAGACTTTCTTTTAAAAACCTCTTAAAGGGCATATTTAATATTTTTGTTTACTGAGTATTAAGTTTCATGTGTTGCTCAGCACATTTTCAACTGTTATCTTACAAAGGCTAAAAGATGAGATAATGAGGTACACAAAAAATGTGAATTACTTGTGGTTAATATGTGCTGCATGAGAAACATTTTCTTACACAATCCAAGATCAAACCATACTATTATATTTCAGTATTTGGAGAAACCACACCCACTTGAAGGATAAAATAATTGCCACATTCAAAATGGATATGATGCAAGTTAAAGTTGCTGTGATCAACCTATTTGTTTCTGAGTTAAAGGGAAAGGAAGGTATGTATAGTTCTAATGCATGAATAGTGCATTAAGAATCTGGTCAACTGATTCAAACTTGTGACCTTTCTAAGCAGTGTGTTAGATGTATTTGCTCATTTGTTTTCTTTAATTAAAATCTGATTCCTATAACATAGATGGTGGCATGTAAAATTTATAAGAAAATCAGATCTTGGAGAAAGTGTAGAAAAATAAAGTCCCTTGTAATTGCTAATGATCTAGCTCTGTGTCTAACTTCTGCAAAAGCCTTAAGCACTCAATGTCAAAATACTTTTTTTATTCCTAAATAAAACCAATGTTATTTGTCTTCCTCTCTTGTTCTGCTCATTGTAATTAATCCTGATTAAAAATAAAACCAAAGAAAAGCTCAGAATAAAAGGAAATATCAGACAACCCAAGCTCACTCCTCAATTTAGTTCAAATGAGGCTAAAGCAACATTGTGCCCACTTTTTTTTTGTTTGTGTGTGTGTGTGTGTGTGTGTGGTACTGGGGATTGAACTCAGGGGCATTCTACCTCCAAGCTATACCCCTAGCCCTATTTTTTATTCTTTATTTTGAAACAGGGTCTCACTAAGTTGCGGAGTGTCTCACTAAGTAGCTGAGGCTGGCCTCAAACCCGTATCCTCCAGTCTCAGCCTCCCAAATGCTGGGATTACAAGTGTACACCACCACACCTGGCTGTGCCCACTTTTATAGCACAGCTGATTGCTGAATTGTTAATACCTTGGAATCAGCCATGATGGTAGTATTTGCACTGCACACATCAATAAACACTGTGAATTAGGGCTTATTTTCCTTGCAGAGAGACTCTTTTGAGATAATATAGCATAAATATATACATGTGTGCATTCACACACAGACACACATTGTCTTAGAGGAACTCTGGAACTTAATTACTTGAGTCCAAACCATGTCTCTGTTTGCTATTGGCTATGTGGCCTTTAGCAATTAACCTGGTTTCTTTTCACCTTAGTTTTCTATAAGATGGGAATGATGATAATATAGCAACTGTTATGGTCAGAATATTGGTATCCTCCTCCCTCACATCCCAGATTCATATGTGGAACCTAATACCCAACGTAATACTAAGAAGTGGGGGTCTCTGGGAGGTGATACCATGAGGGCACTAAACTCATGAGTGGAATTTGTGCCCTTATGAAACAGGCTCAAATGAACTCCCTTAGCTGGGTGTGGTGGCGCACACTTGTAGATAAGTGTTAAATAAACCATGGTACATCTAACAATAAACTATTGCTCAGTGCTGAAAAGGAATGAGCTTTCAAGCCAAGAGAAGGAATGGAGGAAACTTAAATGTACATTACTAAGTGAGAGGAGCCGATCTAAAAAGGCTACATACTATACAATTCCAATGATACAACATTCTGGGAAAGCAAAACTATAGAGACAGTAAAAAGATCAGTGTTTGTCAGGATTTAATGGCAGGGAGGATGAATATGCACAACACAGACTTTTATACAGTGAAACTATTTGACTCCATCATACCACAGTGGCAGTTGCATGTCCTGGTGCATTTGTCAAAACCTAAAGGATATACAACAAGAATGAACCTAATGTAAGTTATAGACTTTGGTGATGATGGTTCAGTGTAAGTTCCTAGATTGTAACAAATGTGCCACTTTGGTGTGGGATGTTGATAGGGAGGCCCAGAAAGGAGCATTCTGGAGGTACAGGAGAATTCTTTGTACTATCTGCCCAGTTTCATTATGAACCTAAAAACTGTTCTAAAATATAGTCTATTGAAAAGGAAAAAACAAAAATCAACCAAACAAACAAAAACCATGTTTCCAACTACTCAGAAGATGTGGAAGATCAGTCACCATTACAACTATGTTCCCCATGATAGTGCTCATCAGGAGCTATGTCTGAGCTGCCCTCTTGGGATATGCACAGCTCTCACGTTTGTCAGCACCCTGCCAAGCCTGCTTTGTTCCTCTCCATTTCTTGCCTGGCCATGGACAGTTGAGTCTGTGACCCCTCCTGTGGAAGAACTATAATGGCTTCATTCTCTTACTCATTTGTGCATCCTACCTCAAGATGCAATCTCGAAAGAGCACTGACTGGAAGAACACAGGGTTCACCGTAATGGCAACTCCAGAATCCCAAATAGAAGAAAGGGACAGCAATTTGATTGAAAAGGAGCCCAGGGAGTTCCTATAATTGAGTTTGCATAGCAAGTACATGCATTTTATATGGGTCTGCTTTAGGGGACTGATGGAGAGTAGGAGGGGACTACTTCCCAAAACACCCATTGGTATTCACACTGTCTCAAACACAGCTCTGCCACTAACTAGTAATGGGATCTCGGGCTCTTTCTCTGCACCCAAGTTTTCTACAACTGAATCCAAGAGGGTAAACTAGGCATGACCTATTTAAAGTCCCCAAACCACCATCAGCAGTACCACTTGGGAGATTATTAAAAATGCAGGATCTCAGGCCCCTCCCCTCCTATTGCATCAAACTCTGCATTTTCACAAGATCCTCAGCTGAATTGCATGTGCATTAGACTTTGAGTAGTATTTACCTAGATGATATCAAGTTCTTTGCCTTATGAGTCAGCCTGGTGAATTAGAAAGAACATAACATTTGACAAACCTAATCTGGAATGCTGTTTCTGCTCCCACATTATCTATGCCATTGGAGAAATTACATGACTTCTCTGAGCCTTTTTCACATCTGTCAAATTAGGAATACTAATACATGCTTTGTAAGACTATTGCAATGTTTATAAATAATGAAGCACCTTTCGCAGTGCCTGATATACAATAGGAATTGAATACATTTTAATTCCATTCTCCTGCCCTCTCTCTTGCAGGATCAATAGTCTATAATTCTACAGCAAGTATGTTTCCTGCCACAGACCTCATTTCCTACTGCCCTAAGTTGAGAAGAAAATAAACACAAAATACTAAATCTTGCAAAAGTATTATCAGTTCTAAAAACTAATAGTTATTGGGAGGCAGCAAATAAAATTAATCCAGGCTTTGATGTGCAATATCCCTTAGAAATAAATAAACTGGCTTCTTCCTCTGCTACTGTCAGTTCACTTAGAGATAATCAAACTAACAGTTTGCTTTTCAAATTTTCAAAATGATGCTTTTGCTTGAGGACAAAATGTGTGTGTCTACAGTGTTGTTTCAAGACAGGCTGATGGTTGACCCAATTACCTATTAAGTGTTATGGTCTTTCAAAGTAACCCTGAAGAAATCTGTTTATTCTCAACAGTTGTAAGGGGTAGGGAACATCTCCCAAGATACCTTTTTAATGCTGTTCTATTGTATTTTGAGGATATATTTTTTGTCTCCTACTGAATATGTTATTATTCAAAAATTGCTCACTTATCATTACACTCTTCATTTTGAATTCACTACACTATGACTTTTCTGTAAATCTTTTATGAACAAGGTCTCTGGTGGGTCCTCTTTAATTGGTTAAGGATTATTAGAAGAGAGCACTGTCAAAATTCTAGACAGTATTTCTTTTAAAAGCTCCTGGCACAAAACTTTTCCAGGGATAAGGTGTCTAGATGCAGATAAAAACAAACCATGTTCTCATGTCCACAAATACTATTTGAACTTGGCTTGTCAAAACAAGAAGGGCTTTCAAGTGTTCCATTAGCAGTTGTAGTCTAGAATAACTTTGTTTTATAAAACTGAATTATTTGTGTTATGATTCTGACAAAGCTGGTTGAAAGGAGGAAGGGGATTGGAGATAATAAAATATTCCTGTAGCCATTCTTTGAACAGAAAGTATCAAATTTAAGAGCCTCTAAAGGGTTTCCTTCTGTCATCTTGCAAAACTTTACAACAATTTTATTATCCAATGTGAATGAATACACACACACACACACACACACACACACACACACACAAACATCACCTGGACACCACCCCCTCCCCCAATACTGTCTAATTCAGAGAATTTATGCCTGAGTTTATTTTGGCCTAGTTCAAAATCTCTCCCTACCCTTTTTGTTCCATCCCTATCCCACACTTCTGAGTAACTTTTCAATATTTTCTCAATACAACATGAGCACATACTTCCTAGATTTTGCAGCATATGTACTCAGATGGCCCCACTAAGTGATTATTACTACACTTTCAGTGCTAACTCATATTAAGCTTAGAAGTGGTAGTGGAGGCAAAATTAGTATCTTCAATTCTATACATGTATATGCTATTATACTCACATATTACCAGAGCTATTGCTTATAGAAATAATTTCTTATGTAAAAAAACTGGCATTCAAAATCAAGACTGCGCTCAACATTAAAACATGGGCAATATTCTGTGTAATGCCTTAAGTTGAATGCAGAAAAAGCAAGAAAAGAAGAAAAAGAAAACTAATTATAATATTACTATAAGTTGAAAATCATTAAGAAGATACTTCTCCAGCTGGGAGCAGTAGACATGCCCATAATTCTAGTATTTGGGAGGCTGGAACAAGAGGATCTCAGGTTTGAGGGCAGCACAAAGTAGTGTCTCAAATAGCATTCTCATTGCCATAATCCAAAACAACAGACCACACAACTTAGAGGAAGGAAGATTTATTTGCTCACAGTTTTTGGAGATTTCAGGGTTCAGTCTCTATGAGGCTGGCTATGCAAAACTGAAGGTGTGGCGATGGGAAGCAGAGAAAGGGAAAGAGCAAGGCCCTGCTCTCACATTGTGGAGGCCAGAAGTAGGGACAGCAAGCAACCAAGGGGATCCAAAGACAAACGCACAGTTCCTAAGGACATGCCCCAAGGCCATACCCACCTTCTCTAGCCACACCCCACCTGCCTAGGTTACCAGGCAATTCATTGCAATGGATTTATCCACTGATGAGATTTCAACCCTCATGACTTTATTATATCAATGAGAACATTAATACATGAGTTCTTTAAGGGATAGTATACATCTAACCATAATACAGCAACACCCTATTTCAAAATACAAAAATAAAATAGGGCTAGGCATATAGCTCCGAGATAGAACATACCTGGGGTCAATCCCCATTACCACCACCACCACCACCACCCCAGCACACACACACAAAGAAGATACATTTCCTGCCAAGGTGCTTGTACCAGACACTTTAAAACCTAAAACTGCATCAGCAATTTTTTTTTATTATATGTAGTTTTTAATTTGCCATTTTATTCCCTTCACTATCCTGTTAGGTTTTTAGGATATATGTAAAATTTTTGCCAGCTTTGAGAATTTGTTTTGGATTGGCATAATTGATCATCAAAATTAAATGTACTCATTATTTTTGATTACACATTAATTTCTCTTATTTTGGATTTACAATGTATTTAAAGCTGTTACAATCTATTGTTCTTATATTTTGGATCATTCTGAATTATTTGAACACTTGGCCCTTCATTAATCCCTGTGCATCTATATTTGGGTGTTCCCCAAACCCACTTTCATTCAGGCAACTCCCAGTCAGTAGTTAATAGAGAGGGTTTTCCCCACCACTTGTGCCATGTGAGAGACACATTTTCACCAGAGAATAAGAGCAGAGCTGTCCACTCCAAATACAGATGCCTTCTTGTTCTTTTGAGATGTTTATCTGCCTTGGGGAAAAGGCTCAAAGGGTCAGGGATAGATGAAAGACGTTGCGTAGGGGGCAATTTTTATATATCTCTTTTACCTGGGAGACTTTTCATAAGCCAGCTCAGAGCCTCTCTGCTTGGTATGCAATACAGAAATAACTGGGTAAGTCTCTCATAAATTGAATTGAACTGACCATGGATTTGAAGTTACTGCCTTTCCCACTGAGTTAAAGCCAAATAGAGTTGCCTCCCTGGGCCAGGCTTTGATCAGTAGCATGGTACTTTCCTCTTCCTGACTTAAATGCATCCAGACCCCAGCACTGGTTTTATTTAATGTTCTTGTTCACTTCACTGGAAATGCTTTAACTCTGGTACCTGCTGGCTGTGAAAGTGATTAGGATTTCATGGGACCAGAGCATTTCATTTCTAGTAAGCCACACCACGGTCCATAAATTAATACAGGATTATGCTTCAGCATTTACTCTGCAGGCTTGTTTTGAACTGAAAAGAAAAGGCAATTGAAGGATGAAGAAAAAAGGAAACGGTGAGATGAAAAGTGAGCAGTGTTACAAAACCTGACAGTGTATATTAGCATAAGCACTTTCTTATGAGAAAACTAAGAAAATTACACCGCTAAACCATTGTACTTTGCTAATGCTGATAAACATCATTCTTTCCTCTCAAAACTGGACTCATTTCACATGTGGAAAATATCTTACCCTCTGTCAAAATGTATATTGGTGATCTTAAGTGTCTCTGAAAGCCAATTCGGCAATAGGAGTCACAATCCCAGCTGAGTCCAGCCTTTCAGGCATTCCCACGGAAGTGCCAGACATATGAAGAAAGCTGTCTTAGACACTCCAGGTCCATGCGTCCAAAGCCAAGTACGACCAAGTGACCTCTGTCAACATCAAGAAGATCAGAAGGATCATCGTATTATTCTCTGTCTCAATTCTTATACTTCCAAATAGCTGAATATTATTTTCAGGATATTTTTTTGTCTCATGGGTCAAATCTGGCTCATTACCTATTTTAATATGACCTTTGAGCTAAGTATAGATTCTACATTATAAAAAGATTGAAAAAGAATTAAAATAACAAATATTCGTTACACAAGAATATCATCTGAAATTCAAGTTGCAGTACCCATCAGTAAAGTTGTATTGGAACACAGCCAAGCTCATTTCTTCTTTTATTTATTGCCTACTTTTTTTTTAAATTACAATGCACAATGAAATAGTTGCAACAGAGATTTCTAAAATATTCAGTATACGACTGCAGAAAGATTGTCAACTCCTGTTTTAAGTCACTAAGTTTTGGGTTCATTTGTTATGAGATAGCATCCCTAATGGAAGTGAAAGCCAATACTAACTTTGCAAATGAAATACATAAGAAAAGATTAATATATTAATTGATGTCCTAGCCACATCCTTTACACTTAAGATTCAAGAGGAAGCTAACAAACAAATTAACACTGAACTTCCATGAATTTTTGCTCATGTATTGCATACAACGGCAATATTTCCTTCTAATGAGGATGAATGCAACATTTCTCCAACTCCCTACCATATTCCAGACCCTGTTTTGTGTCATGGGATAGCAATGATAAATAAAAATTCTTCCCTCTTGGAGATAGTAATCAAAGGGAGAAAATAGACAGCAATCAAATAATTCCACAATACAACCTGTGATGGGTTTATTAAAAAATTCATGCAGTGCTCTAATAACTATACCTGGAAAATCTAGCCTCTCCTTTGTGGCAGCTAAGCTTCCCCCAAGATGTGATTCTTAAGCCTAATGGTAAATCGGAGTTAAATAGGCAAAATGGAACAGGCATGCTAAAGAGGGAAGAGTTTTTTGGACTGTGGGAGTATAGTACATTAGAATAACTGAAAGCTTGGTATGGCTGAAAACAAGGAGAAAGTTGAAAGATAAAGCTGGAGATTGCAGGCCTGTGTAAATTGTCCTACTGGTTTTAATTTTATCCTAAGAGTTACTGAAGTATTTTAAGAAGTAGCCAGGGAAAAGAGATGGACCTTGGCATTAATGTAATCATGTTCACATTTTGAAAGATCATTTTGCAACTTGGAAAAATAGGATTGGTGTAAAGGATGATTGCATTACACAGAATGAAAAAGAAAAAGTGTTGGTGATAGCCAGTGATGGGAAAATATAATTTAAACCCCCCTCCCCCAATTCAGAAATCCTCTCCAAAAAGAGAACAGAGAAAACACATTTTTGTTTTATTATTGAACAAGCATTAAACCAGAATGTGGTGCACATCACAGGCAATCTGCTATGAAATTGCAAATACAGAAAGAAATCTCACCATAAATATAGCCAACCAGATTCAACCCATTACACTCACGTTCTCAATATAAACAATAACAAACCCTCAAGTAAGAGGACTTGGCATCACTGCTTATTACACATCTATCATCCTAACTTTACTTGGTAACTAAGATGGGCTGCATGGCTACACTTCATCTAGAAGAAAAACAAACTTCTTACATCTGTATGCCAAGAGGTAGTTTCCCAACTTGGGGAGAGGTGCCCACCATACATGAAAGTTAGGTTTCTCTCCTAAAACACAGACAAGAACATAGGGTTGCTAGCTTCTCAGATGCATACATTTCAAAGAGATGGCAGCTAGGTTTCTGGAAAGGACATTTCTAGGTCTTAAAGCTGACAAAAGACCTACTTAGTGTTCACAAAGTTTCATATGCATTTCAAAGAGAAGTAGTAAATTAAATGCCCTGAAAAGGATGTAGGGGGGACAGGGGGGGGCAGATCTTTTTAGAATTAAGTCTCTTATTTATGATTCAGTTTTTGTCTTATAGCTGTCCAAGGGAAAACAGAATGTATTTCCAAAAGGGTGGAGTGTTGAGGAATTAATAATATGTATTGAATTTAGGGGCACAGAAATTATTAGTGACTTTAATGAGAACTGTTTCTAGGATATACTTAGAGCAGAAGCTAGATGGAGTAAGCTAAAGATGACTGTAGGTGGGGGAGTAAGCCGAGTAAATAAAAACAACTTCAGTCATTTAGTGAAGTTTGACTAAAGTGAAGAGAAGATAGGGCAATAGAAGGCACATGGATAGAGACAAAGGGGAGGTAACCGAGCCTGCTCAAAGCCAATGAGAAGTATCAGTAGAAAGGGGAAAGTGAAAAATTCAGGACATGGAAGGAATAATTGATGGTGTGAGATTTCTGGGGAAGAAAAAGAGGGAAGAATTTAAAGTGTAGGTAGAGCCTGGTGTGGTGGCACACACTTGTAATCCCAGAACTTGGGAGGCTGAGACAGGAGGATCACCAGTTCACCACCAGCCTTGGCAACTTATGCCTTCCACAACTTAGTGAGACCCTGTTTCAAAGTAGCTGGGAGTACAGATGTGCACTACTGCATCTGCTGACACAAGCATGCACTGCCATACCTGATTGAATATAGAATTCATTCTATGAATATAGAATTTGTCATAATGAAGGGAGTACTTACAAAGTGAGCTGGGGAACGGAACGGGGGAGGCAGATATAAACAGGGACAGAGACAGACAAAGGCAGAGACAGGCAGTAACTGCTACCAGGAAGAGACAATGTTTCCAGAAACTTAGAGCATTACAACTGTGGAGGAGGGGACCCTGGTGGGTGTCTTAAACTTCTAGAATAGACATTGCAGAGTTCTGGGCACTGCAGCATGTAGGGAACCCTGAGTGATAAACAGCTAGTCTCTCTCATCCTGCCCTTCAGTCACCTATTGCACAGAGTTGAGTAGAGAACGTGGGGTGGGGAGTGGGTTGAGTAGGTGCATTGATCATTAAATAACACAACAAAGAGAATGTGCCAAATCAAGAATGCTTCCAGGTAGTTCTCGATTTTGCTTTTGCTCCTCTATATACTTCTCAGATTTTTCTTCTTGTATCTCTGTCTCGAATGTCTGTCTTCTTCCAAGCTTTGTCCTAGGACTTTTTGTACACACTCCCTGCCTGTCTCATCTACTCCTTTGGCTGTGTTCTCATCTAGCAAATGATGATTCCCAGATCTGTTTCTCCTCTTTCTCTCTCGCTCTCGCTCTCTCTCGTTCTCACTCTTTTTCTCCCTCTCTCTGAAATTTTGGATATATAGATCAACAGGACTGCAGAAAAGTTACACTGGAATGAATTAACCGAAATGCATTTTTCTCACCAAGTAAGTTCCTTCCACCATGTTTCCTGTCTTGGGCAGTGGCAACTATATCCATTCAGCCTTTCAAGAACCTTAACACTATTTGCTTCTTTGTGAGCAATAGATCACAAAGTTCTAAGACCAATAAGTCATGTCATCCAGGATTTGTATCTTTCCACAATGTTATGAGGTTTATTCAACATTCAAAGGTTATAACATACAGGAAATTATTAAGAAAGTCTCTAAGTAAAGTTAAACTAGTTCAGATGCTGAGTGGCTGCTTTGCCAAAACCAATTAACTATGAATGAACATCAAACAATACACTTCACACTAACACTTATAACAATTCTAATAAGTTTACTAGACTAACAATTTATGTGGAACAAGTATATTAGATAATATACAAGTTCTATCATTTAAGCACCTCAATTATTAGTAAAATAACAAGCTGCAAACAAAGCAGGGAGCAGGGGATAATGAACCAAGTCCAGGAATAGAAGAGGAGATTCCAATGTTGGTTCTGATGCTGAGAAGGTTAAGAGTCACACTGATTCTTGGTCAGGAAGAGCAGGACCAAAGTGAAGTCACTGGATCAGAGTCATTAGATTTGTAGTGGCATAAGCAATTGCTCACTGCACTGCATGTCAACAAAGCTGCTCTTTTATATGGTTTCTGTTGATGCTGTCAAGTGTCCTTGGTAGGCTTACTGAACCTTACCAGACACTTATCAGTAACCACAAATGTATTGATGATGTAAGTCCATCAGACACAGGAAGAGATTTGTGATCCAAGGGTCTGTTACCAACTGCAGCACAGGCGTGTTGGTCTGAACCATATGCTGGCGTGTCCAAACAAGTTGCTTTATGAGTTCCTGAGGTTGTTTATGTCCCATGTTCTATACACTACCACCTGAGCCTGGAGTCAATCACGGACTCTATCTCATTCCTATATATTTCAAATCCATCTATTTCTCATAATCCTCACCAGCGATTCCTTAGATTGGCCATCATTTTTCTCTCATACACATGATTCCAGCAACTACTTAGTTGACCTTACCTCCAGTCGTGGCTGTTTTGATCCATTCTCTAAACTCTAGCCAGAACAAATCTTATTATATCTCAAATGTGACAACACATACAATTTTTTAGTAATCATTGTGGTCCTGGGATGCAGGAATATGCTTAATATAGTGTAAAAATGTATCTTGATATTGTCCTTGCTGATATCACCAATCTCATTTTTCACAATTCCCCACTCCTCACACTAACTCTAACCACAATCTCTTCTGCTAGAAGAACTCCTCTATGCCCTCCACCTTCTGTTTGTTTGTTTTTTCATTTGTTTGTTTGTTTGTTTCACAGCACTGGGAATCAAATGCAGGGCCTTGAGCATGCAAGTCAAGCGCTCTACCACTGAGCTACATCCCCAGACTCTACCTTCTACTTCAAATTTCATCACTTTTTATAGGGTGCTTTCTCTGGATCACCTAATCCAGATTAAGTATTGCTCTAAATACTTCCTTAGCATATATTGTGCCCCTCTATCTTAACATTTACCACACTAAGTTATTATTGCCTATAACCGTCCTTCCTAGATGCTAACACAGAGAACTATTCCAGTGTTAAATGTTGTTTCCCCAATACCAAGTGTAATGTTTTAAACTTAGTAGAAAATCAATAGGTGTTTGCATATAAAAGAAGGAAGGAAGGAAGCAATAAAACTCTTATGATGCAATATTGGAACTGATCCTAAGGAAATTTTGCAAGAGTATAGGCTGTGGTAGTAGATAAGACTTGATAATGATGATTTAAAGTTTAAAGGGCAGGGAAGGGCAGGCTTATTTACTATTTGTGATATCAATAGACAAAGAGAGCTTGCTTTTCTGAGCTTGAAGCTAGAGGTAGAATTAGTTACACTAAAACTTTCATAATAAAAACACATTTGTTAATCACAAAAAATGGTCTTTGTTTACATCGGTATATGATGATTAAGCAGGAAGATGTGACAGGCTGTGAATTAGTCTGCAATACTTCATGCTTTGGATGCTTTTCACAAGTCTGATAATAGGCTGCCATCTTGACAGTAGTCAAGATTCAGAACCTAGACTGTAAAATATTAATTTTTAAAGGTCTGTGTAAAAATGTTTTTCCTAATTTTTTTCCTTGAAATACTTTAGTGTAAAGTAGAAATTCTCAAAAATGAACTTTCATTTTTATTTAACATCTGGACTTTTATGGATCAACCTTGGAATGCAACTACATTTTCCTTTATCCAGCCAGGTAGAAAGTGGTATCTGTGGGATAAAGCAAAGGTAAAGGGCATTCCTGCTGTCTAACAGCTGTTTGCCAGCCTCATCACCCATTCCACTGCAGTTTTCTGCCACCTCTTAGAAAGACATTTCTTCATATCTGGGCTACTGGCCCAGTGGATATTTAGCTCTTTTCTCTTCTGTGAGAAAAGATCTGTTCACTTTTGGGATAACATGTCAGCATGTCAGGAAGGTAGGTAGAGGATTCTAAGTTAGGTATTTCCTGGAAAAAATAAAAGGAGACAGAGAAAGAAAAGAGAAGAAGGAGGGAGATGAAAGGAAGGAAAGAAGGCAGGAGGGAAGGAAGGAAGGAGTTGCAGGAATTATTTTTGGCAAAATAACATTCTTTCAAAGATCCACTTTCTTAAAGACACAAATAGGAACAAAGTATTTATCAAATCAGATTTTCCTTCTCCTCCAACTAGGGAAATTTCTACAATTAGCATGTTTGTTTTCACATAATTTATGAGTATCTTTGCCTCAAGGCATAAGAAAGACGGGAGTGTGTTAATATCATTGTGTTAAGATTCACGTGGGTCCCTTTTGGTTCCTGATTAAATATGTGGCCAGGTGGCATTGTGTTCTATAAGTCTGATAGGGAAATCATCCTCCTTTCTTACACCTGGAATTATTTCCACCAAAGTACTAGTTTTATTCTTAAACTTGAGCTTAATTTATTGAATAATATTTCATTCTGCAGTATATCATATCCTTATCTGGAGGTTGGGGGAAAGGGCTTATCACATCTATTTTTTTCATTTTTTCCCCTCTACAACTTCCATTCAAGTTAGCTATGATAGCACATTATGCCAATGAATACCAGATGTGGCAGATTCTTACAGCTTTGTGAATAGATTTGCCATTTTTGTTTGGGTTGCTGAGTCAGGAAATTGACATTCTACTGTTGTGCTTTTAAAAGTATTTGCTGTGACTTCATTTTTTTCCCTTTGACAGCTGAAGCAGAAAGGTGGATTAGCTTTCTTGATTCCAATTATCTCCCCTGTAGTATATTGCTGATACACTCTTGTGTCAGATAAGTTATGTGAAGAAGAAGAAAATGTCACCTGGCAAATGTGACAGTGTTTGAAGGAAAACGTGAAAGGCATTTCTTGTCATTGATAGGTTTCCAAGAACTTTTTTTTTTTTTTTTAAGGTAGGTAGAATTCTTTTGAAATATTTGAATTGGATATTTCTTTCTGCCAAATTTACTGGAAGATCACCATGCAAACGCCAACTTCTGTTTTTAGAAAAGTTATAAATTAAGATAGACTAGTGTTCTACTTGGGTTCATTCTATATTTGAGAGTAGATTGGGAGGTGTTCTTCATGCTATTTGAAGCTTTCCCTGTTTTCTCTTTGTTAGTTTTAAATTGCCAGATAGTAGTTCATATCTCAGAAAGACCAGGTTCTCAATGCTACAGGATTTGAGACAATGAGAGAATAATATCTGGTGAGAACATGTGACTGTGTACTTATGTGTCATCATGTTTACTTTTTATTGTTTCAAGATGGTGAAAAAGGCTGGAGTGTCTGTATACTCATTCATAGTCTCTGATTACACAGAGCTACTCAGAGATTCTGGCCATCTGGTGAAGTTTTGCTTTCTTTTACTTTCATATTTCTTTCATAATCATTCACTGTTGTTTTTTTAAATGTTTAACTTTCCTGTTTTCCCAATTGAATCACCTATATCTTTGTACCACATTGAGAGAATTTAAATCTCAGTGAACATGCTATCCATATTTTAAAGGCAAGGATATATCTTTCAAAACTCTGTGGGTAAGATGAAGGAACTGCTTACAGAAGTAAGATTAAAAGGAAACTAGATGATTCTTTATATGAACGAAGCAAAAAGTGACAGCTGGGTGTTAAATTTGAATTCTTTGCCTCATGGACTGTATCACCATGTCTGTGTGTGATATTAGGGTATGATTTTAAGATAAAACCATCAAAAAGGCTTTGTGGTTTAAGCAAGGGCTCTTTTAAGTTTTCACACAGGGAAACTAAAGACAATGTTTCTGAATGCTACAATGACTTCTAGAAAGGACTGCAGATCACTTGTTAACCTTTTTGGTCAGAAATGAAAAATTTTCAGCACCATATCGAGCTTATTTTTTGTTTCTTTTCTTGACAGAAGAATTCTTGTAAATGTAAATAATCTAAGGTGCTAAATCTCATTTAGTTGATGACCAGCATTTCAATGAAAATGCAATGTTCTCAGTGAGAGTTTCTGTCTTGCCTTCCTTTTGGTATTTATTTGGTCTGTAATAATTAAATAGGGATGAATCAGCTCCTTTGGTTCTCAATTTTCTCCAACTCAGTAATTGAGCATTCCCAGAATAAGAAACTCCCCTAATCATTCTCAAGATGTCTTCCTATTTGCACCCAATCTCCTCAACCTAATGAGCAATCAACAGAGCATTTACAGGGGCCATAGAGACTGTATAAGAACTTTATTGCTTTAGGTTTAGTGAACAGAAAAGGAAGCTCATACTCGGTAAGACAAGGAAAACAGCAAGAAAGCCACTTTAGAAATTTTAGAAAAAGACACAAAAGAAAATCATGTAGATAAATAGAGAAAAGAAGGAAAGCTTACAGAAAAAAAAAAAAAAAAAAGATTTGTCACTTGTCACTACTGATTTTTTTTCCTGTATGTATTGTAGACATTTCCCCTAAATATGCCCTTCTCTGTCCTTCAGGAATACATCCCAGGCTTTGAATAACCAGGTTTGATCTACAAGATGAATTAGGAAAACCCGAGGGACACAGAGGGAGACAGTCAGTTATCTTCAGGGAGATGGATTACACCACCAACTTGCAAATGTGTGACTCCTTCCTCGGTCAACTCCTGTGCTAACAGCAGTTGCTAGCTCCCTGAATTTTTTCTTCAGGGACTCTGCTTCTGTAGAAAATGTAAAATGAGCAGGATTTTAGGAACAGGTAATAGAGAAAGGTGAATGGAAATATAGTTTGTGTTAGAAATAATACTAAAAGGAAAACATATTTCGGAAGGCTGATAGTGAGTGGGGTACATACTTTTTTCCTTCTGGAAATATTTATTAGAATTCTGTTTAAGTTCAGATGCAGGCTAATCTGAAATTTGACGTCACTCAAATTGTATAGGTCCTAGTCTAATCACTAAAGATAGATGTTTTGTTTATTTCTTGGAAAATGCCCTTATGAAATTAGTATTTGTGGCTGCTTCTTTTTTGTTTTTTTCCACTACTGGAGATTGAACCCAGAGGCACTCTACCACTGAGCTATACCTCCAGTACTTTTTATTTTTAATTTTGAGACAGGGTCTCATTACGTTGCCCAGGCCTCAAATTTGCAATCCTCCTGCATCAGCTTCCTGTGTCGCTGGGATTAAAGGCATATGTTGCTGTGTCGAGCTACTATTTATTCTTAAAAGTAAGAATCAGTAGGCCTGCATTTTCTCTGCAGTTCTATCATTCCCTATGTACTTATTAAACCAAAACATACATATGTTGCACATACATTTGGTCCTTCATATGTATTAGTTTAATAAGAGGTACAATTACCTAGAATATGGGAATATAGTTTTCAAGGGTTATTATCATGTTATTTTCAAAATTCATAAAAATAAAAATGAAATCTATTTGGTACTGCATATCCATGGTTTCTACATCCACAGACACCAGCAACCATAGATCAAAAATATCAAAAAAAGATTACATCTGTACTGAATATTTACAAGCTTTTTCCTTGTCATTACTCTCTCCCCGCCAAAAGTATAGCAGAACAACTATTTATATAGCATTTATATTTTATTAGGAATTATAAGTTATCTAGAGATGATTTAAAGCATGTGGAAAGATGTAGGTAGATTATGTGCAAATACTAAGCCACTTTATATAGAGACTTGAGCATTGTAGTGTTTGGTATCTGTAGGGGTTCCTGGAACCAATCCTTTTGAGGCTATTGTTTGAGTGAGCATTCTCACTGCTGTGACCCAGAAAACCCAATAACAGCAACTTAGAGAAAGAAAAATGTAGTTGCTTACAGTTCTGGAAATTTCAGAGGGTTCAATCTACATTAAGCTAGGTGAAATCTGCAGAGCTGGGGGCATAGTGTGGGGAGCAGCCTGGATTCAAGAGAAAGAGCCAGGCAAGAAGGGACCATATATAATCCCCAAGGTCACCCCCCCAGGGACCTCTCCTCAGCAATTAAACCTGCCTCCATTCCAACTGCCTTGTCTCTATGAGGTATAGGGGGGCATTTTTTTTTTTTTTGTGGTACTGGGGATTGAACTCAGGGGCATTCTACCTCCGAGCTATACCCCCAGCCTTATTTTTTATTCTTGATTTTATTCTTGATTTTATTCTCACTAAGTTGCAGAGGGCCTCACTAAGCAGCTAAGGCTGGCTGTGAACCCAGATCCTCCGGTCTCAGCCTCCCAAATGCTGGGATTACAAGCATGTGCCACTGCGCCCGGCTTAGGGGGGGCATTTTAAATCAAAACCATAACAGCTACTGGGGGCAATTGGGTATGTATGTGTGTGTAATGCATTTGTCAACAGACATCATCTGCAAATTGCCACAGGCTGTGTGATGTGGTGAAGAGGGTATGGGGGGGGTGAAGGGAAAATAGTTTGTGAACTGGGTAAACTGCTAAACATCCAAGGGTTAGCAGGACTGAGTCACTCTTGGTGTCCATTTGTAGTACACCTCCCTTCCATGGTGATCCTGTGCCATTGCTACCGCTGACTTGGCTCCAATGTACTCACTTTTTCTTGTTCTCTATTAGAAACCCCAGAATTCTCTGACTGTCTAGTATTGAATTTCAATGAAATCCCTTAGTCACTCGTCTCCCTGAGAAGCAGTAGTTTTGCTGCTTTAATTCGATGCTGGTATTGGGGGTGGGGGTCAAGAGGCAGCAAAGCAGCTAGAAAATGTGGCCTTCCTGTCTTCCACCACCTTTGTTTTCTTCTCACTCTATACTTGGGAAAAATACTCCAAATATCAAATATGAGAAGCAATAGCATGAGAAAGAGGAAGCCACATTAACTCTGAGAGAAAGCATGGAAGAGGCTTCTTCCTCTTTAGCCAAGCCTTGAGTATTTTACCTGTGATCCGTGAGTTTTAAGAAAACAAACTTGCCCAGAACATTGCCAAAAAACAATGGGCAACTACCAAGAAAGTTGTGGATGTGAAGAGAACTGAAAAACCAGCACCCAGCTGCAGCCCTAAGAGTAAAACAATGAATCCATTCTTTCTTTGATTATTCCTGTGTCTCAGACACTGTTTGGGGCCCTGAGTACACAGCTATGAAGAAACAGACATAATCCCTATTCCTGGACATCTCGTGTACTAGGGAAAGGAAAAGGAAAGTTTTCAATAAACATATATACCAATGGGATAATTTCAAACTGCATGGTGAAGTAAGGATGAAGATTTAGATTGGCAGTCCAAGAGGTCTTCTCTGAGATAGTTTCATTTCAGTGATATCCAAATATTGGGGTGTTGCCGTCATGGAAGACATGAGATCTGATATTTTGCAATGAATACTAACTAGCGTAATTAGCTCATAACTATCACAACCATTTCTATACCTGTAGAGTTTTAAAATGACATACTACTAAAGCATTTCTGAGAGTTCTGGTAATTTTGATGCATATCCTACATTAAATATAATACAGTACATCCCCTAGGCATTCTTTGAAATTTTTATAAAGTCCATCTAGTCACCCCTTATTCTCAGACATATTTCTTCTGTTAAGATAATCACCTTCCCCTTTGGTCTTTCAGTATTAGTTACTGTTGCTTTCAAGCTCTCTTGACATTCTCAGTGTTTGGAAGGAGTGTTAAGTTGAAAAAAATAATTTGGACTATGTAAGAATTTTTTTTTAGACAAAGGGTATACTAAATGGTAGGAACAATTTTTTTCTCCCCTATGATTTAAAGCCATTTTTGCTACTCTGTGTTAGCTTTTAATTAGCAGAACTGAATGTGAGGTGGTAAGTGAAATGCTGTCTTTCTATTCTCTGACTACCTACATATCAAATAACCTCCTGTTAATATTAGCACTCACTTCTCAAGTTTACTCTTATGTGTTGGCAGAGTAGATGCTCATCAATGTATTGTGAAGGTACAATTTTAGGAATAATAGTCAAAAATTCCTACGTATGATGGTTGCTAGCATTTGCTCCATTCTCACACATTTTATTTCATCATTAAATCACTGTCAGTCTCAGCTAGGTGAGATTGTAACCCATCATTTATGCCCTGGTGTATAAATGAATCTTATCTCTTGCCTTGGATCTGGTAGGAGGACACTGTGTTTATGTCAGAGAGTGGGATGAAACAGAATTTGGAAGGCCTGAGTGTTAGATATTTCCAAAGAAATCACTGTTGCATAACAGGAAGGCTGTATTGTCTAAATAAACATATATTCTCACTGGTTTTCATGTAGCTATGTCTCTCCAAAATTAGGATTTTGACGTATAAAATCATTGGTATCTCTGGTGTTCCATTCTATTTACTCGTAAAATTTGATGGAATTTCTTAAACAAACAAAATTTATTGTGTGGGTACTATGAGAAATATGAATATGACATTTCCTTGCTCTGTAGGAGCTTGTGGAACCTTCAAGAGGTGGCACCTAGTGGTAGAGACTTAGATCATTAGGTCATCACTCTCAGAAGAGATTAATGCTGGTATCCTAGAATGAGCCAGGTCTCCTAGAAAAGCATAATGCTTAGATGATTTCTATTCTTCAAAACTGAGTGTTGCCATTGTCTTAAAGTTTCTAGGCAAAGGTGGTTTGTTGTTTTCTTTATTGCCTTAAGAAAGAGAGGAGGCATATACACAAGGACCATACATTCACTGAGCTTTCACTACCAATTTGAATGTAAGAGAGTTGGTATCACTGGGAACCATAAGTATTCAGGGCATCTGCTCTTGATCCTATGCTATCTATGGTTCTAGAAATTGGTAAATACCTGTTTAGGCAGAGAAGCACAATTTCCCTTTCTGAGCAGCTTTTCTGACCACAGAAACTTATTCCAGGGGACAATTTCAATTTCTTTACACAGCAAGTCTCCTCCTGGCAGAGAAAAAGAAATCCAGCTAAATATGTACATAATTCCTAGAAATGCAATCTGAAGAATGTAGCTTTCATCTCTTGAAAGACCTTAGTAAATGTCAATGATTTAAAAAGTATGCTTCAATGCCACACCAAGGACCATGCTTACTAGAAATAGCCCATTTGCAATCCGAAGAAAGCAGTCAGAAATAAAATGTAAAAATACCGCTTTTAAGATATCTTAGCAGTTGATTCTTGATAGGATTGATGTTACAAAGTTCTAGCATTAATGATATTTACCACAACAGCACAACATGAAAGCATCAAGGTCACTTCCTAAATGTTCTTTCTCTGTGTTGCTTTCCAGAGTGTAAATATGACTGAGTATCTAGAAGCTGCCTAACAGTGGTTTTATCATAAATTCTGAATGATAAATGACTCTCAGACAGTCCTAAGCATCCCACAATGGGCTCTAATAATATTGAGGGAAATTTTTATGATGAATACAAATCACCCCTAAAACCCATAATACATCATGCTGAGTAATATAACAATAAGAATGGGAATGAGAATGAAACTTCAAATAGGCATACGCTTTTATGTACTTTGACTAGAATTTGTATTCTTTCTACCAACTCCCTTAATCTAACAATAAATATTATTATGGGAAATAAGAAAATACTTTAGATATTTCTTTGAAAACTTGATGTGTAAAAAAACACAAAATCTCTATAATAAGATATTAACATTATAATTTTTACTTAGATCTGGAGTAATGATAACACCTTACACACATTTCTTTTGGGAAATGTGTGTGTGTGTGTGTGTGTGTGTGTGTGTGTGTGTGTGTGTGTGTCACTGGGGATCGAACCTAGGAGTTCTACCTCTGAGCTATACCCCCAGTCCTTTTTATTTTTATTTTGAAACAGTCTCACTAAGTTGCTAAGGCTGGCCTTGAACCTGCTATCCTCCTGTCTCAGCCTCCAAACTAATAGGATTATAGGTTTCAGCCTCTATGTTCAGCTACTCCAAGCCCTATTTTGTTATCCTGAAACAGAATCGAATTAAGTTATGGCACACTGGGCTTGAACCCATGTTCTTCTTGACTCAGCATCCCAAGTGCTGGGATTACAGGTATGGGCCATTGTGCCCAGCTGGGAAGGATTTTTTTTACAAGTATTTTCATTTGAATCTTGCAATAAGTCTAAATAACAAATGTTTCCATTTGACAGAGGAACCAAGGCATTAAAATTATGCTTTGGATAGCTCACAGATTAAAGAATGATAAAGCCAGGAGTAGGAACTCTGGTCATTTGAAAATTGTACATAAGCCTTACCGGCTACTTATGAAACAGTTAAATGAGTTTGTGAACCATTGTTCTAGTTAATATTGTATAAAAATTATTCCTAAATTTATAGGTGCTTTATTTGGCTGGTGAGTTTGTGGGCCTGGAGTCTAGGAAGGGCTTGGTGAGACAGTTCTCACTGGAGATGCACCATGCAGGTACTGTCCAGATATCAGCTGGGGTTGCAGACACCAGGGGCTCATCTGGGCTACATGTCCCAGATCATCACTCATGGCCTCACTGGAGACTGGCTTCAGGCTGGGAGCTCAACTAGGGTCCTCTTTGGAGCTCCTGAAAAGTCTCTCCAGCATGGTGTCTCAGGGAGTAGTACTTAGATAACATCTAGCTTACTTATGTCTAAGAGAGTATCTCAAGATCAGGGGCAGAGGGCTCAACTTTTACACTTTGTTAAAGCATATCCTTGTCCTTTTTTTTTTTTTTTTTTTTTTTTTTTTTTGGTGGTTATGGTGGTGGTGGTACTGGGGATTGAACTCATGGCCTCATACATAATAGGCAAGCATTTTCCCACTGAACTACATCTCCAGCCATAGCCAGCTCTTTTCAATGTTAGGAATGTCAAACAATTTGTGACCTTTTTTTATTTTATTTTTCTAAGTACCATGATTGACAAGCTTACTTGTCCGCTCTGATTTCATTTCAACTAAATATAACATTTATTAATATCTGACCTAAGTTGAGTTTTTCTAATGAAACTCAGAAGAACACTAAACCAATATATTCCTTTGGAGTTAAGATAAATGCTATGGTTCCATCGAGTAACTTTAAGATAAGACATCTGCTTAATTTGCTTTTATGTTCAAAATAAAATGATTATGATTGATAAAATGCTATTATAAAATCAATCCTGTCCACCTAGAATAACCACAGAAGAAAAATGGTGATTCTGGAAAGAAGAGAAATATAGGATCACCTAGCTTATTCAAGAATGCCAATTTAGTATTCTCTGTGAGGCAAACAACTTCTATGTAAGTGACAAGGAGATAATGTGGCAAACTGTGAAGTTTATGTCTCCACCATGACAATTCAGCATATCTTTCTAAAACTGAGTAGAAAAAAAGTAGCTGACTTAGTTGAATTAAAAACATTATCTCTAATGATACTCTGCAGTGAATTCTAATGTACCTACCTCAGTATGCTCGTTGGCTAGCATGCCAAACATGGGCATACAACATGTCACTCCATAAATCAATTAGTCCTTAAATTCATTTGAGGTACATAGAAGTGGCAGGT
The DNA here is from genome assembly GCA_004027655.1 of Graphiurus murinus. Lineage (NCBI taxonomy): Eukaryota > Metazoa > Chordata > Mammalia > Rodentia > Gliridae > Graphiurus > Graphiurus murinus. Next base: position 90,045 of record PVLC010000138.1, read on the forward strand.
GGGAAAAACCAATGCAATTACATTTAAAGTATATAATTTGGTTCTATGCAATAGTTTACATTTGTGTTCTGTGTTAAAGTTTTTGGGGTGTTTTCCCAGATTTGATTCTTTTTGTCCACAGGATAACTTTGTGAGGTAGATGATTAGTATTTGTAATTTGGTTGCAGTGCTCTTTACATTAACCTGCAAACAGAGGAAGAGTCAACAGGGCAATACAAGAGAGAGGACTTGTGTAGGTTAGTGATTTGGCCAGAACAGGTCTAAGCTATTTTAAAAATCCAGGTTATTTGGAGAAGCCAATGTGTTTTAGGCAAGAAAACATGTAACAGTGGAAAAAACAAAAACTAGCGGGGAAGAGGGGGGAATCAGTCCAAGAATTGAAGAGCATAAAAGTAACAAAGGATATGCTTCAAATCTTTCATTAACTCTCATTTGTGTAGCTCTTATTATTTCCTCTTTAACTCTCTAATTAATTAATAAATATCTTCTCTCAGTTCTCATGTGAAAAAGGTTATTTGCTACATTAAGTTGCTGAGAAAGAAACGGAATGTCTGCAAGATATAATTACAAATCTTTGAAAGGTATAAAAGTAAAAGATAACATACAAAAATAGAAATGACTGAAAAGTTAGGACCCTTGGGATATATATATATATATATATATATATATATATATATATATATATGTATGTATTAATGTTGTTAACATATTGCATTTTGAGTTTTAAAATAAACCTGGAGCAGTAGTAGCACCTGTATTCCCAGAGACTTGGTTGCCTGGGACAGAAGGATCCCTTGAGCCTATGAATTTGAGACCAGCCTGGGCAACATAGCAAGACCCTGCTCTGAAACCAAAATCAAAACAAACAAACAACAACAACAAAAAAGACCAAACTGATTGATTTCTTAAAATCTAGCTTTGAATAAAATGATAATGCAGAGCCATAGGGACCATGAATGTACAATAATGCGTGCTTCCCTTTCTAAATGATTACTTGTCAGTTTTACTCTCCTTTGTTGTGTATGTGTATGTGTATGTGTATGTGTGTGTGTCTGTGTGTGTGTGTGTAATCATTTACAAGTAGGTGATGGAAAAGTGCATTTGATATGGCTCTAAATTTTATTGTTTCATAAGTATATGTCTGAATTTATAATCCTCCATGTGCTAAGAAACGCTATTTACTGGAAGGTGAAGTAAATTACTCTCACAGCCCCATTTTAACTGTTTGGCAGAGAATTCAATCCCAGTCATTTTCAGTGCCCTTCCATTCCAGGGTCCACAAAGCTCAAAGGCTTAAGGACACTCACTCTGAGCTGACCACATGGGGACACTTCCTCAGTCACAAGGCTAACTCGAAGCCTCAAATGTGTTCATGTTCTAGGCCCATGTTAGTCTCTGAAGTTTGGCGTTGTTGCCTCTGTGCTACTCATAGCTTTTGACAGGGCTCAAGGCCCTGTGCCTAGAGTCCTGCCTCTTGAAGCTCATCCTGCATCCCTTTTCTTCTTGGGCACTGTGTTCAAAGCCATTGGGCTCAGCTTTCTGCTCAGCTGTAAATCCCTTAGGAAGCTCAGGATTCTTGAAAACAAAGGCCAGGAGGGAGTATTGACCACAAATCACTCCTGCTCAAACCTTCCCTGCTGCAAAGGTCACAGCGGCTTGCTTGGTAAAGGTAAAGAAAAACATAAGTAAGCCAAAGTTCATATCTATATAATAATAAGTTATGTAGCCAGAATAAGTTTATTTTCGTGGCTCTTTTGAGAAACAGGTAAGAGATCCCTAAAAATGTAAGATCTAATTATTCATTTCCCAACACTCCCTTTGTTACTATTTGCAGCTTTAAGAATGGAAATTATCTCTGAAGGGATTAATCCTTGCTCATTTGCTGGCATAAATATTCTCATCGTGTTAATGTCCCCCTTACTTATTGGAGATATTTGGGGGTAGAGTATAGGGAGGAGAGAAGGAGCGGGGCTCAGGGCTGAAACCTGGGCAGCCTGAAGATGGAATGGGAAGAGTACAAACAGGGTAGGCTAGAAGAAAACAAATAAGATTCTACAAACAGCCCTGGTTTGGAAGGCTGTCTGCCTTTGCTTCTTCTAAGCCACTCTCCAAGTCCAGACTAGTTTTGTGCTTTCCTACATCTTTCCTACAACAGGTGCTCCCACAGGGTTTCCCTGTTCGTTTGATCATTAAACCTGCGACTTTTACTACTCTGCTGCCATACTGTCCACATGGCAAATGTCTTCTTGATTTAATATTCTGCTCATAGTAGTAAAGACTGAATGTCTGAACACATATTCTGTAGTTTCAATAGAATGATTATAAACACCGAGAAAATATTTTTTGTGTTTTGTTTCTCAGTTTCTTAAATGATTTTCTTTGGGAAAGTATATAGGTTATGTTACATTATCTCAACTATCTGAATTCTTCCAAATCAATCCTTTTAAATGGATTTCTAATTCAGTAAATGACACTCATGTGGTGTTATAAGCATCAATCTAGAGTCTCCACCTACTCCTTCTAAACCGAACATGTGTAAACTCTACGTTGCTCCACCTCTACCTTCTGTAGAATCAATTCTCTTGCCTCCATGTTCACTGACAAGTTTAATAGAAGTTACAATCAGCTCTTACCTGGATGTTGATTGTCATGGGTTCACTCCTTCCTCCAATCTTGCTTCCTTCTAGTGATTCTCCCCCATTGGATGCAGATTTAAGATGTATATTGGATCAAGTCAAAATTTGTCAGTGGTGTACACTGCCCTTAAAGTTTCCTCACCCTTCAATGATTTACAAGGCTTCAGTGATGTCTCACTTGTTGTCCTACCATACCACTTATTGGACACTCTTGCAGGTCTGGCAAACTGGCCTGTCTCCCCCAACACACCACGGAGCCATGTCTGCCTTATGGCTCCAGCATTTTGGCACAGAGAGCAGTGAGCAGCTGATGCTCAATAAGTTATTTATGGACATGAAAGGACAAATGAATCAACTTTAAAATAATTTCTAAAAATTACATTTTAAGCCATTAAAATGATAAAAATAGTTCTGCATAAGTAGACTAGAGTAGCTAGCTTGAACTATCAAAATTGAGTTTTGAGGTGACTTGTGATGAGTGCGGCATGAGTTATGAGTGCTGATTTCTGACCCAAATTAGCTGGTTTCAAATCTTACCTTTGCCACTTCCCTTGGAAAAGTTATTTAACCTCTGTGAATGTCAGTTTCCTCATCCCGGAAACAGTGGGAATAAAATATTTCACAGGACTACTGTGAGGACTGAAGGAGTTAACATATTTAAAGTATTTTAAGTGGCCCATAATAAGTGTTATAGAAGTGTTAACTGTTATCATCCAAATATGATAGTTATGAGCTGGGCGTGGTGGCTCACGCTTGTTATCCCAGCATTTGGGAGGCTGAGACCGGAGGATCCGGGTTCACAGCCAGCCTCAGCTACCTAGTAAGGCACTCTGCAACTTAGTGAGACCCTGTTTCAAAAATAAAGAATAAAAAATAGGGCTAGGGGTATAGCTCGGAGGTAGAATGCCCCTGAGTTCAATCCCCAGTACCAAAAAGAAAAAAAAAAAAATGATAGTTATGAAGTTTAAAGGCAATGAGGGATCTCCATAAGTTTTGAGATTGCGACTGTACCGCATGTGTTTATATGCAATATTGTCAATATTTAAATATATCTTTGTACATATCCCATTCTTCCATTTGGAAGAATAAATAGAAAGAAGCAGACCTGAAAACAGGTCTGAACTCATGAATGGTTTGGGAATAATCAGAATAGTAGCATTATTTGTAATATCCTCATTAATAGTGGTCAGGATGGTAGCTATGAATCTTGGGAATATAATTGTTTCCTGCCTATGTTTAAATTGACATGAAATGGTAAAGTAGCAAGAAGCTATTGACCCCTCTTGCCCAGAGAGTTAAATATCTGGTAATAAGTGACAAGAAAGCATTTTAGAGGGAAAAAATGTTTTGAAGCAAACCCAGTCTTCCATGTAAATAGTCTGGAAGATAACTTTTCCTCTTAAAGCTAAGCCTATATCTAAATCCTCTTTTTATTCAAAGAGCAATAGAGCTATAGTTTTTCACAAAGGACTTTGTTAGAAAGCTAATCATAGTAAATGTTGTGAAAAAGGGAATCAGATCCCATGTTTTCACACCAAAGAACAAATAATGAAAAAAAAAAAAAAAGAACTTTGTGCTAAACTAGCTCATCAAAGGCAAAACAGAGTATGGTTCTTGTATTTAGTTGAAATAAAAAATATTTAACAGAACTAATGAACTACAACTAATGACATTTTGGAGACCCACTGGATAAAACTTACTGTGTTCTGCTTAATACACAAATCACAAAAATATTACTCAATTTACAAATAACAGTATCATTGATCAAGTTGTAGAAGTGGATCTTGAGTTATAGTTCAAATATATAATGAATTTTAATAGGTCTTTGAGACCAATGATCTTTTAGAACAAGCAATCCTAGTGGATCAGAGGAGTAACTTGAGAATAAAGGAGAAACAAATTGAAAAGCACATCTTCATGTCTACTTACTTGCTCTTCACCAAATCTCTGCTCCTTGAGGACATAGTTTTGATGTCAGTTTGTCACTCAGAGGCCTTCTGCTGCCACTTCCCCACTCTGTCTTCCTTATTTTCAAAATAATGAATGTTCATCAAAGGTATTTGAACTATGATAATAGTTAATATAATTCAGTCATATAAAAATCAAACTCATGCGCATATGAATAATTGTTGATTACAGAATTTTGTATCTTTATCTCAGAAAAACACGACATTCTTCTTTATCTGCGCTAGACTGATTGAATCATCCAGAAGCCCATGTAATAATCACTCAGGGTCTCAGGAAAAATATAATGGTAAGGATTCCCTCCAGAAGACAAGAAAGAAAACTATATGTATATATATATATATATATATATATATATATATATATATATATATATATAGTGTGTGTGTGTATGTGTGTGTGTGCATGCGTGTATGTATGTATGTATGATATCACCTTATAGCTGATCTTTCTGCATTAATTAGGAAAAGGAATTCTGAAACACAATTATATAAGGGGAGAGATTGTAGAATTGTAAAAGATTAGAACTATAATAACTATCAAATCTGAATGGTGTCATTTCCCTACCAAGTAAATATATCAGAACATCACAGAGGAGACACAGGAAACAGTTGTTGTTGCACTAAAAAGGTATTAATGGTATAAAGAAAGCTGATACTCCATTTTGGTTAATAGGCTGAATAATTAAATCCAAAACTTATGAGTAGTGTTTCCTCAGATGCCATATAATAAGTGGAACCAAAATAAATCCAAACAAGCTTTTAATATGCCAATGACAAGAGTATTCAGAGACTATATGCTCACTATACTAATTAAGAAAAGATGAACTTCTCTTTAAATATTATTAAATTTAGTCCCCCCCAAATCAATTAAATATAGAAAAATAATTTTTGAATTAAAAACTCTGAAAAGCTAGCCAGGCGTGGTGACTCACACTTGTAATCTCAGTACTTGGGAGGCTGAAACAGGAGAATCCATCCAGATTTGCAGCCAACCTCAGCTACTTAGTGAGGCCCTCTGCAACTTAGTAAGACCCTATTTCAAAATAAAGAATAAAAAAAAAATAGGACTGGGAGCATAGCCTAGAGGTAGAATACCCTGGGTTCAATCCCCAGTACTACAAACAAACAAACAAACAAACAAACAAAACTCTGAAAAGCCCATTTTTAAGAATAGGTAATATAATATATATTCAGATGCTCAAATAAGAGTAATGAGATCAGTTTTAGATGATATAAGAAAAACAGGAGGGATTAAACCATTTATTATATTAGTCAATCACACTGTGGTAGGAAACAAAAGTTAAGTTATACTCCTTAAATTCAACAAAACAAAATTAAAGACTCTAAAAAATAAATCAAAAGTCAAGTGTAGTGATGCACGCTTGTAATCCCAGTACTTGGGAGACTGAGACAGGAGGATACGGGTTCGCAGCCAGCCTCAGCAACTTAGTGAGGCCCTCCGCAACTTAGTGAGACCCTGTTTCAAAACAAAGGCTAAAAAATAGGGCTGGGGGTGTAGCTTGGAGGTAAAATGCCCCTGGGTTCAATCCCAGCACCGCAAAAGTAAATAAATAAATAAGAATTTAAAAATAAATCAAAGAATGAATAAGATGAATGGTAGCAAACAGAAACATGAATGTAATTTGAATGTCAGATGCATGGAAGATGAAAGAGGATATAGAACATGCAGATTACAAAGTCCATGGGAAGAATACAAAAAGATAGAAGGAAGAATTGCATTTTATAGAGAAAAGTAGAAGTCATCATGATATCATAATCTTGCTATGTAAATTGGGTGTGATGGCATATGCCTGCAATCCCAGTATTTGGGAGACTGAGACAGGAGGATTGCAAGTTTGAGGACAGTCTCAGTAACTTAGCAGAGCCCTTCACAATTTAGTGAGACCCTGTTTCAAAATAAAAAATAAAAATAATAAAAAACAACTGGGAGTATAGCTCAGAAATAGAACACCCCTGGATTCAATCTCTAGTAACACACACCCACACACACACACACACACACACACACACACACACACACACACACACCTTACTTTGTATTAATCCATGAAGTATCTCTTTTCTAAAGTTTGGCAATGGAATCCATTACAGAAATTTGACAAGGATAAATCATTCTAAGCTAGAAGTATTGATATCAATGGAAATGCAAATTAAAATGTAGTAATTATTGTAATGAATAACTTTATACTATATTGGTGAAATCTCTTCTTTGGGAAAGAATAATTTAGGAAAGAATAAATAATCATGGACTGGAACCTGAACATTGAACAGAAGTCCTTATTTCTGTACATCTGTGAATTAAGCCACAGTATATTAAGAATCCATGTCTTCTTGGAGAGCAAACACGTTAAAAAAAATATATGTCACTTGGTTACTCAACTTTAGAAAACAAACTATGACAAAATACAGGTATTGTAAAGCAGAGTCAATAATCAACGGGAAATCTGTACACTATTTGAAAATACCTTAAAGCAAACCCAGGAAAAGTGAATGCTATGAATCAAAAAAGTGACTGGCCTTTACCACCCTCTGTTCCCATCTTTCTGTATACCTCTGGCTCTTTTGTTCTCACACCAGTTACTGCCCCTCCTCCCCAATTTCTGAAGATAGAAACTCACATATAGCACTGTTAACTGGCAAATATTATGCTAGTATTGTCAACAGCATATTTTTTCAAAGATACTAGGTTTTTCTTTTCTTTTTTGGTGCATTGTAATCATACATCTTGATGAAGTTCAAGGTGTAGAGGCATACATGCACACAGCACTCATTGAGCCCTCCCCCATGTCCCAGCCTACTCCCTCCCTCTCCCCTTCTTCCTGTGCTCAGCACAGTGATTGACTTTGTTAAGTTTGTGTATGTACATCATGTCCATTGAGGTGTTTCCCTCTTCCCCCTTCCCATCTCTCTCTTTTAGGTCATCTTCACTCCACTAAGGTTTCTACTCCTCTATCTGGAGTCCCTCCTATGTTCCATTTTCCTCCCTGTCTTCCGCTTATTAGGGAGAACATCTGACTTTTCACTTTTTGTGACTGACTAATCTCACTTAGCATAATGTTCTCCAGTTCCATCCATTTCCCTGAAAATGACATAATTTTGTTCTTTGTGGCTGAGTAAAATTCCATTGTGTACATATCCCATAGTTTTGTAATCCATTCATCTGTTGATGGACACCTTGGTTGATTCCATAGTTTGGCAATTGTGTAAATTGTGCAGCTATAAGCATAGATATACATTACTCTGGTAGTTTGCTTTACATTCTTTTGTAGAGATACCCAGGAAAGGTATAGCTGATCTCTTATGTTGTGGCAGGTTGGTGACAATCTAGAGAATTATTACAGAACCAATTCAAGGAATATTGCTGCTATTTTAATCTATCAAGATGATCCCCCTGAAGTTCTTTTATTCCTCTTTCACTTGTTCCCTATATCTCCTTTTTCAACCTAATTGCCCCAAATCTGCATTATGATGACTATAACTTTTGGAGTATTTTCTATAAACAAAAATGCATATATTTCATCTCATGCTTGAAAAAAAGCCATTTTGGTAGGCACCACAGCCTTCATATTGTAAATAAGAGCATTAAGGCTTAAGATCATCAATGATTTGCTGAGAGCTGGGAAGGGTTAAGAGTTTGATCTTAACCCATACTTGTCTGCATTCCTTTCAATACAGCCCACTTTTCCTTCATTTCCTCTTACCTCTATGATTGCAAGAGTTTTTCTACATGGGATTTAATCTTGGTTTTTCAATTGATCCTTGACAGTACTTCCAAAATAATTTTCCGAAGCAAAGCTTTCACATCTAAAATAACGTGTGAAATCTGCTTGATCTGTACTTCCTAGGAGAACACTGTGGATGGGGAAAGGTTCCAAAGGAGGGCAATTAGAAAAATGAAGAGAAAGGAGTGACAACCGATGACAGCAGACTGAGTTTGGACTTTGGAAAGTACAAGCTGAGAAGAGATATGTCAAAAGGCAATAATGTTAGAAGAAAGGGAAAGGAATGAACACTGATCCAAAAGCAAGCCAGTAAAATGCCATGAAATTGAAAGGGGTGTTGAGTGGGAGAACTTTTAAGGGCATAAAGCAAAGAGCAGCTTAATAGAATGGATATAAAACTTCTAGAAAATTCCACTCTATGTGATGGGAAGAATAAAAAATATAAATGATCTCAAAATGGCTTTGGATAAATTTGCAGATGTTAACCTTGGAAATTACTAATAAGAGAAGCCTCTGGTATTTGAAATACACTTTAATTCTTTTGAGGTTAGCATCATTGAGGAGAGTTAGCCTTCCTGTTTTTAAAGGACACTTTGTGGCTACCGTCACATACAGAATTGTAGGCAAGCGACCATGAAGTGGTTAAGAATCTCCGTCTAGCAGCAAGGGTAGCATAGCTTGATTCCGTCTATGGCTATACCATTACTAACTTGGCCAATTCACATGTTCTTTCTGAAGTTCAAATCTGCAAAAAAGGGGGATATGGTAATTACTACCTCAAAGAATGTTTGTGAAAATGAAAAGGATATGTATATATGGACTGGGCACAATGCACAGGACATAGTAAGCCTTCAATCATTGTTACAAGTCTATGAGCCTTTCCTATAATTTTTTTTTTTTTTTTTTTTTTTTTTTGCGGTACTGGGGATTGAACTCAGGTGCATTCTACCTCCGAGCTATACCCCCAACCCTATTTTTTATTCTTTATTTTGAAACAGGGTCTCACTAAGTTGCAGAGTGCCTCACTAGGTAGCTGAGGCTGGCCGCGAACCCGGATCCTCCGGTCTCAGCCTCCCAAATGCTGGGATTACAAGCGTGCGCCACCACACCCGGCTCTTTCCTATAATTTTGAGGTAAAGAAAAAAAAAAAGGGAGCAGAAAAGGAGGAATGAGGGTAGGAAAGAAAGGTTAGAGCAAAAACAATTTTCCGACCCCTGAAAATTTGATAATTAAGACTTAAGAAACAAACAGATGATGACAGATTAAAAAGAGAAAAGTCATAGACATTCATTAACCTGCAAGTGCAGAGAAGTCATACGTACAAAGTATAAAACTCAAAGAAGGCCAAATGGTTGAAGCTTAAATACCCTTTTCATTGGGGAGAGGGAGGTGAGGGACTACAGAAATCTTAAAGGAAGAGTAAATGATTTTTAGGGGAGATGCATGGACCAAAAGAACAAGCAATAGTCTGAGACAAAGTTCACCTGAGTTCTGGATATGTTGACTCTAATAATTTTTTTTCCCCCTCTAAGTTAATCTTCTGGGGGATCCAGCCTGTAGATAGACAGGGGAACTTCAAAGAAAGCCCCATCAAGTGCTTCAGGAGGGGAAACAGGAGTGAGGAGAGGGAAGGCAAGAGATGCTGATTCTTCTTTAATTCAAACCATTCAGCCTGTTATTGCTTTTTGAGCCCTCATAGAAAGAAGGAAGAAAAGTAGAGGAAGAAAGGGGGGAAGGGATGGGGAAATATTTTTTTTAAACTGGAAATAAGCCAAGAAATTTCAAATAGGAAATTCATAGTGTAAAGAAAGTCAAATACATGGAATATCCAAATGCTCAGTTAACTTGAAAAATGAATATGAAAATTAAATTAGTTGAAATTATTGAAGCTGGACGTGGTGGCACAGACTTGTAATCCCAGCATTTGGGAGGCTGAGACTGGAGAATCTGGGTTCCGGGCCAGCCTCAGCTACTTAGTGAGGTCCTCCGCAACTTAGTGAGACTCTGTTTCAAAATAAATTATAAAAAATAGGGCTGGGGCTGTATCTCAGAGGTAGAATGTCCCCAGGTTCCATCTCCAAAAAAAAATTATTGAAATAAAAAGTAATCAGATACTCTGAAAGATTAATGTGTTATTAAATAACTATTTCCAAGGGAGAAAAGGTAACCAAATTTTAAAAGTATATTGTGTAGATGTAAAAAAAAAAAGTATGTGTAGATGTAACCCTCCCCCCACACACACACCCAAGATAGTTCCAAAGTAGCAACAGTCAAAATTGTAGCTAGCTCAAATTGATGCTACTTAGAAGTTACAGCTCAGTGGTCCAGTAGAAAAAAGAAAGGCTAAAACTACAATTAGATAGAAAAGTGATTTTAGAAAAGAGTCCCATGATTGGACTGGTTCAATATTGCTTTCCTATGTCTTAAAAGTCCCATACACTGATAATTTAAATAATGTATTGAAATAATAATAATAGCAATAAGAATAATAATAAAAGACAAGTGAAAACAATGAAGCTGAATAAAAGAAAAGCTGATATGATTGAGTCAGTTGAATGTCAGGCCTGACCTCTGACTACTTGTCCACAGGCATCCAGAGAGTTAATTTAGCAAATTTTAATGGAAGCTTTAACTGCTTCCTGGTCAATAAGGCTATGAAGTTGTTCCCTGGGGCAGCTCTGAGAGATGGCTCGGGAAGACCAGTAAAGCTTGAGACATTTATTTCCAGCCATTTCCTTTGTCTGACTGAAATTCCTCTTTATGTCATCAATCTCTTGATATACTCTTAAAAAAATCATTATCCCCTTCTTCTGACCTGGAGGAATTCTTTCCTTCTCTTTCAGACTCTGAGCCACAGTCACTCTTTGGTGTTGTATCAGACAACTTGATAATAGCTTGCAACTATAATCTATATGAAGAGAGAGAAATACTTCACCACCCCTCCAATTCCTATCTGGAGTTCCACAAAGCAAAGTGTTCAAATGATATTGTCTGAATAGTTTTATCACTAAGAATAGTTTTTATCAACTAAGCTAGGGGCTAGTGCACTATGACTCATAAGCTGAATACATGGATTTTTTTTTTTTACATCAACTTGCTTAGTGTCATTAGTCATCTGAGACTCCTAGCCTTATGTATTTATTTTAAGGGAAGAAAAGCATTTGCTCAGATACGAAAGGGTTAGCGTAAAAGATAGGTTAACTTTCAAAGTGTTTTAGTTTTTTTTATAGGAAAAGCAGTCATAAACAGAAAACCTTATTTTTATAATACTGTTAAACTTTGTTTATGGTCTAATTTTTTATTAGGAAATTTTGTCATTTACAGAGAACTATTATGTAATTTATTATCAAGAAGCTTAACTCTTTATTCACATGACACCAGAATATCCTCCTCAGTAATTCAAAATTGAGAAAGGTGTTATGTATATAAAGAAATTTAATAAATTGCAATATGATTCTTACTTTGCTTGTTACCAGATACAAAAATATATGCATTATTTTCACAGAGCAAGTTTATATACTAATCGATAATCGCTTTAAAACCCCAAAATAATATAATAAATCCTCAGTAAACCAAGTGGCTCTAAGGCAAAATATTGTGATAAACTAAAAAAATTATATTTATCCATTACTAATAACTAAGAGGGAATTACTTCAATCGATAATGACTCCAGGATAGTCCCTTGATATTTTTTTCTTAAAGAAAATTGAAGTAAGATTTTTATTCTGATATTCATTTTTCAATAAGAAGCAATGAAATATAATAAAATCACATATGCTACTTGACAGTTCATTGGTTCCTTACTTTTATTGCCCTTTTCATCACTTAAAGTCTGAAAATATTTCTTACAGAAATACAAGATTTGAATGAGTTCAAAGTGCCAAAGGAAAATATTTTTGCACATCAAAGAACTTTAGAAAAGTTAGAAAAATAAAATAAGAAGGGGAAACAGGTTTGAAAACAGGTTCAAATACCATAGAGACCAGACAATGTTTCTTAACCTTGCTGACAATAGTAGAAAAACCTGTGAAGCTTTTAAAAAATACTAATGCTTGAGCTCTACCCTCAATAACTTGATTTAATTGGTCATAATTGGAGCCTGAGCATAGTTTTGGTTATTTTTTCTTTTTCTTTTTCTTTTTTTAAAGCTTTTCACATTCTTTTAATTTACAACCAGTGTTTGGAATCACTTGTACCAGGTCAGTACTTATCCAAGTGAGGGGCAATGGACCCTGGAGATTCCAGATACACTCTCCTGTGGTCCATGAAGTCAGGGCACTTTTCATAATAATTCTAAGGCACCATTTGTCTTTCTCTGCACTGATATTTTCAATGATGGTGGAATGATATTGTTAGGTAAACTGCTGATGCCTTAACAGAAATCAATCATAATACTTGTTATTGCGATTTTGGAGCTCCAGAATTGTGGTTTGAAAAAAAAAAAAGCCAGTATCTCTAAAGAATCCCTTAATGAAGCAGACAACAGTATTAGTTGTATTAAATGTCAACCTTTATATCTCTTTTTACTATTCTATGACAAAATGTAAATTATACATAAAGTACTTCTGCTGTATATTAAAGTATAATGTCTTGAGGGAAAACACATAATTGAGTTGTGAGCTAAAATTAGCCAGAGTCTTCAAAAAGTACCATTTTTATTTGAAAGACTAACACATATCTATAGTTATACAAATTTGGGTATTTAGTAGCCATTTTATTGAAAATTACTGATGTACACCTGATACTTAAAGGAGAATATGTGTTAGTATGTATTGCCAATGGGACAATTGAAGTTTTTATTTGAAAATTAGTTTTTGGACCACTTATAACTGTGAGACTCACTATCTTCCTACTACTAAAAAGCTTTTTTTATAAGATCAAATATTAGTAATAATATTATTAGTTAATATTTTCCAAATACCCAAATGTATGATGTCACATGGGTACAATAGGTAAAATAAAGTACAAAATAAACCAATGAATTTCAATTTAGCACAGTATAAAATGATCTCAGTTTCTACATTGTATATAACCTTCAAGAAATTACCACTTGTCAACTTTTGGTGTCATATTAAAGAAGAAAATCCAGAATTGCCTGAAAAGTCAATTAAGATACTTTTTTCATTTCCATGGCTGTTTTAAGCCAAATTTTCGTTAGGAACTTTAATTTAAATAACTTGTTGCAACATTGCATTCAGAAGCAAAAATGAGAATCCAAAGCCAAGCGTGGTGACACACGCTTGTAATCTCAGTACTTGGGAGGCTGAGACCGGAGGATCTTGGTTCACAGCCAGCCTCAGCTATTTAGTGAGGCCCTCCACAACTTAGTGAGAGACTGTTTCAAAATAAAGAATAAAAATAGGATTGGTGGTGTAGCCCGGAGGTAAAATGCCTCTGGGTTCAATCCCCAGTACCAAAAAAAAAAAGGAGAATCCAGCATTCTTAAACAAGCCATTAAAACATGCAAAACAATGTCACTCTTATTACTACCTGTGTTTTTGTTTTGAAAAATGTAGTTGTTTTCTACAAAAAATATTTTGTTAAGGGTTTCTAAAGAGATAGTTTTATGTCTCCATTTTAATCTATAACCTAAGTATCAGAAGATGTAGCAAGCATAAACATTGTGTTTTTCAGTAATCTTTAAGAGTTTTATAAAGGGGTCCTGAGACCCAAACATTTGAGATACTTCTGTGCTGAACTGAAAGGGCAGGTAATGAAGTCTGGTTAGATGATGCTGCAATGCAGCTGTGATTAAATAGAAGGAAATTGAGTAGGTGAAATGAAATATAATACAAAAGTCCAATGGAAGCTCAGGAAGATTTGTGGAACTACCTGTCATAGTGAAGCAGAACCAAAACACTAGAGAGAGACATGGTTTTCAAGACAGAAAATTCCAGTGGTCCCAGTGTAAAATGACTGTGCTCTGAACCAGAGGTTTGCTTCTGATCTATGGAATGGAAGATGCAAATATTTCGACCATGTTAGAGGAAATTACACTGATTTTGAAGGAAAGGAGTCAGAATTTGCTCTGAGATACTGTCTTTGGCTGTTTGCCACTGATTCAGAGGATTAGAAGGAACCTAGGTCTTGAGTGGAAGCATTTGAAAGTAAATTATGCTTTGCTCTTTCACAGTGATTACTTTTCCAAAAATTCTTTGCAATAACTTAACTGATTATTGTCTTCATAGTATCTGACACAATGTGTGAGGATTTTTGAGTATACCTATTTAGTTCTGTTTGTCTTCTTGGTGTTGGATGTGTTATATAATGTATATTTCCAGGTTTGACATATAGAAAAGTGGGGAGAAATTTGCTGCTATGATTTATATACTGGCACCCCTAAAGATCATAGGTGAAAGCCTAGTAGAATTAAGAGATGGGGACATAGCCAGACATGGTGGCACACAACTATAATCCCAGTATTTGAGAGGCTTAGACAGGAGGATCACAGGTTCAAGGCCAGTTTCAGCAACTTAGTGAAGCTCTCAGCAACTTAGCAAGATTCTAAAATAGATCTGAGGGTGTATCTTGGAGGTAGAAGGCCCCTGGGTTCAATTCCCAGCACCACACACACACACACACACACACACACACAAAGAGGTGGGGACTTAGGTGTGATGAAGTCATGGGGGTTCCAATGGGATTAATGTCGTTGTAAAAGAAGTTGAAGGGAGCTCCACTGCCCTCTACCAGCTGAAGATGAAGTAATCAGGAGCCACCTTGGAAAGAGAGATCAGGTCCTTACCAGACACAAATCTACTAATGCAATGATCTTAGAGTTCCCATCCTCCAGAACTATACGAGCACTATATTTCTGTCGCTCATAAATTACTCAGTCTAAAATATTTTTGTTATAACATCAGGAAAAGAGAGAGACACATGCCATGAATTTCTAAGTGGAGTTTGAAATCATAAAATAAGGACTCACTCGCTCCTCAGCTGTGGTCTAAGGGCATCAGATCATGCTTCAGGAAAGGTCAGAAAATTGAACTTAGGCACTATAAATGTTGTAGAGAAAAGCATATTTTTGATCTTTGAGTCAGATCTGTTTTTCAGAAAGTTGGGATTGTTACTATACTCCGATATTTGAATAGGTTTGATATAATACATTTACAAGGGCTGACTGTGACATGCTGCTCTTGCTTAACCATGCTTCCTGTGAAGTGCTGCTTGAAAATCAAATTGCCACGTTACATTTACATCATATGTTATGCCTGGAGTATTGTCCTTTGAAATAGATTGGTCAGGGTATGCTATTCACAGAAGAGCAATAAGCAACCAGCTTGATATTGCTACTAAATCTTTGCTCTCATGGAGAGAATGCCAAAGTAAGTTATCATACAGTACTCTTCAAACATAAAAGAGCCTTTTCAGACAAAGTATAGTTTGAAAATAGAAAAAAAAATCTTCTTTCCTTGACTAAACACTGCTTTATTCAGCAATAGTATTTTCATTCTTTAGAAACAGCTGAAAACTTCTCCCATAGGCTCAGATTCAACATTTCCCTGACTACCCATTTGTAACTTTGCTTCCAACCTCTTTTTGGTCATCACATTTGTGCCTAATAGCCATGCATGCAGTCATGGGTCATTGAATGTATACAGGCTGCTACTAATGACCACTAGGAAAAGGACACACATTCTTTATCCTGATGGATAAATAAAAACTTCAGTGTTCAAGAAATTTATTGATGACATAGATTTCTTAATATCTGGTTCATTTTATAATGCCATTTAAGGGAAAATTGTTTCAAAGCAGCCTTAGATTTATACATCCCAGAAATCAGGTTGGAAGTATATTAAGATCAATGAAGCCATACAGTTCATTATGCAATTTTCTTAAAAAGTCAATGCTGAAGACAATATCATGAACTCAGGAAGCTTCTAACATTTCAACTTTGTGCTATACTATGATGTTTAATTAATTTAACACTCATCTCAAAGCTCTGAAACAATAGTATTTATGTTAGCATAATAAAATTTTGTGAGATGATAAAAAGGTTGCTTTTCCAAATTATTTAAAATATTTTTGATCAGCATATAAGACTTCTTCTTTTTTTTTTTTTTTTTTGCGGTACTGGGGATTGAACTCAGGGGCATTCTACCTCTGAGCTACACCCCCTGTCCTATTTCTTATTCTTTATTTTGAAACCGGGTCTCACTAAGTTTCGGAGTGCCTCACTAGGTAGCTGAGGCTGGCCACGAACCCGGATCCTCCGGTTTCAGCCTCCCAAATGCTGGGATTACAAGTGTGCGCCACCACGCCCGGCATAAGACTTCTTTATACAATTTAAAAACGCTGTTAATTGATTGTCACTGAAGAACGATTTTTCTGGAGGGCATACTAACAAGAAGATTCAACTTGATCAATATAGGCAAGTGGATTGTGGCAAAGGAAACTTATGAAAGTTATCTTCCACAAGAAGAAAATAAGATCACTAGCTAGAAGTGAGGATGTTGAAAATTTTTAGAGGTTTGATGTTTGAGGAGAGAAAGACATGAAATAACATTAAGGAATGTCAAAAGCAAATGGACTACAGATTATGATTGGTAGAGGCATTAAGAGCTCACTTAATGTTGGTAAATATAGACAAAGTGAGACCTACTGTGTGAGAGTTCTTCAATCAAGTTAGAGTCACAGATGCTGGCATGTGATAGATTAATTTAGCTAGGTTATGGTTTAGCCAAGGAAGAATGATGACTATTAGGATTGATTATGAATTTAAATTGTATAAGAAGAGTCAGTATGGAAAAATGTGGTGAGCAAGAGTGAAAAGTAGTAGGTTCAATTAACTTTAGGTCCTAATTGATGAGCAAAATTATTGGAATAGAGGATCTAGATAGAGAAATCTGGACAGATAAGGAGAATTGGAATTTTTCTCAGCATGCCATTTGTCTTAAGCCTTTGTTAAGATGTACTTTGATTAAAGAATAGATTACATTATGTAAATTAATCCTTTTTCTTTGTTTTGATTTTTTATCATGATTAGAAAGGTCTTTTCACTTTGTTTATAAAATGATTGGGCATATTTTAAAAATCTATCTAATGTCTTTATTTTTCAATATTTAAAAACTTTAACCCACCTAGAAGTTATTTAGGTGTGATGAAATAAGGCGTTCAGCACATTTTCATCCAAATGAGCAATGCCCCTTTAATTCTTTTTTCCATTCAAAGATATCCTATCTGCTCAGCTACCTAGTGAGGCCCTCTGCAACTTAGGGAGACCCTGTTTCCAAATAAAGAATAAAAAATAGGGTTGCGCGTGTAGCTTGGAGGTATAATGCCCCTGAGTTCAATCCCCAGTACCACACACACGAAAAAAAAAAAAAAAAAAAAGATATCCTATCTGTTTTACATTTGAGTCTTTCCAGGTAAACTATACATTTATTTTTTTAAGTTATTTCTCTTCTCCAGAAAGACTTTAGGAATTTGATTGTATTATATGGACATTATAGATTGATTCAGTAACAATTGGCATATTTACAATTTGGAGATTTCCTTTCTAATTTCTATGTCAATGTAATCAAGTTCATGTGTTCTTTTTTATTCTTCTTCAGTTGCATTCTATAGTTTTATTCACAACCACTCAGTAATAACAACTGCTAAGTTAACTGTGACATATTTGACCAGAATATAAAAGATTAGCCTACAATTTTCCTCCTATCTCTCTCAATATATATATATGTATATACTCATATATATATATGAGTATATACATATTATGTTGTCTTGTCTAATACATTGTCTAAGTCTTCCAGAACAATATTTTGTAGGAACCATATTCAAATCAGAAATCAACTTATAATTTCTCCTTATAAGACTGAATTTTCATTGGTAATTTTCATTACTTCTTTTATTTTTTTAAACTATTTTATTTTATTTATTTATTTATTTATTTATTTATTTATTTATTTATTTAGCGGTTCTGGGGATTGAACTCAGGGGCATTCTACCTCCGAGCTATACCCTCAGCCCTATTTTTTATTCTTTATTTTGAAACTGAGTCTCACTAAGTTGCGGAGTGCCTCACTAGGTTGCTGAGGCTGGCCATGAACCTGGATCCTCCGATCTCAGCCTCCTGAATGCTGGGATTACAAGCATGCGCCACTACGCCGGGCCCTCATTACTTCTTTTACAAGTTACTCATTTACTTCTTTATAATCATGTAAGACTAAATTATCAATCAGATGTACACAAAACAAAAATTTTACCCGGAACCAAGATGATTAAGGATATGAAGCACCCACTCCACATAGATGCCTGTGAGACTCCCATACCACCAAATGCAACATCTTTCCCTGCATGGGAATGGGTTTGGAATAGTGAGTATGGCTGCCTTGTGAAGTCCGGGGACATTCTAAAGATAAACCATAACAAGTGCTATCTTTTCCTCCTGTAGTCAAGAATTGTGCCTGATATTGTTAGATTAGGTACAATTAAATCAATACATTCAAAAATACTTCAATTTTAGCTTCATTCAAAATTATATCTGACTTTATTGCTTTCTTTTTAACTGAGGAAAATTACCAGATCAGCTATAACTCCTCTAAAAAATAAGAACAAAGCTAGGTGTGGTGGCACATGCCTGAAATCCCAGTACTTGGGAGGCTGAGACAGGAGGATCTCAGGTTTGAGACCAGCCTCAGCAACATAGAGAGACTCTCACAATCTGGTGAGACCCTGTTTCAAATAAAAAAAAAAAAAAAACACTTTTTTTTTTTTTTTAAAGGGCTGGGAGTGTAGCTTGGAGGTAGCTCTGGGTTCAATCCCCAGTACCACACACACGCGCACACACACACACACACACACACACACACATAAAAATATTAATAAATTTTTAAATAATCTGATTTCTAATGATATTGAAAGGAATTAACTGGACACTAAAGATACACTAATGTCTAAAAATTACATATAATTTAATAACATATTTTTTTTTAAGAAAAAGTCACTTTTTTTTTCAGCATTGGAATTTAAACCCAAGGGCACTCCATCACTGAGCTACATCCCCAGCTCTTTTTTAAAAAAATTATTTTGAGACAGGGTCTCATTAAATTACTGAGGTTGACCTCAAACTTGAGATATTCCTGCCTCAGCTTTCCAAGTACTAGAATTACATGTCTACACCACTGTGCCCAGCAAAAAAAATTACATTTTAAAATACTCATTTTACCCTTTTATTTCATTTTGTTCAGTTTTTGTTTCTTAGGACAATATTCTGCACATAGGTATTATTTAGTAACAAACCAAGAAATCATAAAATAATAATGAAAGAATATTCGCAATCTATATTTCTTCCAATGACTGGAAATAACTAATTTCTGATTTTTTCTGGTGTTATTTTTATGTCTAACATCATACAAAATTGTGTTATTTATATAATGAAATATAGCAAAATGTTATTTTGATGATATTTTTTGTGAGGAAAGAGAGGGGAGGAATCTAGCCTTCTTAATTACAAGTACTCTGGTTTTACTTAGTCTAAAGACACCATCTTTCTTTTAAATATTTTACTAGAACTATTTCAGGTTTTCAGCTAATAGGAATGTCTCCAGCATTATGCTGCTATAATAAATCACTTAAATTGCCAGGTTATATTTTACAGCTTCAGTTACTTGAAAATTTATTGTAAAGCAGGGAGTGCAATGATTTCCGTTTTTATAATTAATGAGAAGATCTGAAAAAATAATTCTAATTGGTAAGGCAAGAGTGATTGCCACGTATTCTCACAATTTTATGTAAGGACCTTAGTATCATTCTCTTTTTCATGGATGCACTTTAATTAGAAATATTGGAGGAAGTACACTTATTAAAAGCTGAGTCACAGACTTTAATGGTGAGGTGAGTCACCAGTAATAAGATGGTCATTGGGCCATATTATGTGTGATCTTCTTTCCAAAGCATGACTTTGGGGCATTTTTCTATATTTAAAAAAATAATTTCCTATTCTTTACTCATTATTCCTTTCATGAGTGCAATTAAGCCTGATTTTGGATTTCCCACTATAATTCTTATAACAATATTTAACAATCATATTGGTCTCAAACCATTGTAAATTTATTTTTAAAAATTCTTTAGTTTAGATCTGTTATCTTCCTAAGTTTTATACCAACTCGTTGCTCATTGTTTGCAGAAGGAAGTCTAAACTGGGCATGGTGGTGCAGGCCCGTAATCCCAGTACTTGGGAGACTGAGACAGGAGGATCACTGGTTTAAGGCCAGCCTCAGCAACATAGCGAGACCTTCAGCAACCTAGTGAGACCCTGTTTTAAAATAAAAAATAAAGTAGGACTGGGGATGCAGCTTGAGGTAGAATTCCTCTGGGTTCAATCCTCAGCACCACAAAATTGATTTAATTCATTAACTAATTTAATGAATTAAATTAATTTAAAAAGAAGGCAGTCTACCTTCAAGTTATGCTAGACAATAAATTGGTTTTGCTCATTTGTTTTCCTTCAAATTTTCTCATTTTATATTGCTCTCAAGGCCCAAAATAGTTAAATTATCCTGTACTTAAATTTCGCATTTTCTCCTTTGCCTTTTTATCCATCATCTACTCCTAAACATTTCTAATATATGCCCTTACCAAAATCTTGCCTACTCTGAGATTCTTATTTATATCTTAATCATTTTCAATATTAAATCCTACCTCCACCTCGTTTATAGCCTCCTTAAATCTTTAATCTGTGCGTTTAAGAAGACCTAGTTTCCACTGCTATACTATGTTACCTCTCCATTTTTCAAAGCTCTACATTCCTGACCTTTTCCATAATCTTAGATGGCTTCATCATCCATTTTTTAAATGCTGTTACCAGCACATTTCCTTCACCATTTTAACTTTTTCATACCATTCTCTTGAAATAAGTCTCCTCCCTCCAAAAATCACAATATAAGGTACCTAATTTCCATTGTGTTTCTAGAAAGTTTATTTTCATGTCATTCAATATGTACCAACTGAACTCCTGATTATGTGCCAGAAAATGTGTTAGGAGCTAAATAGAAAACATTAAATTGTAGGTAGGGTGGGTCTTATCACTCATTGTTATCAAAATGAGCATAAATTTTTATTCTAAAATACAGGGACAAATTTAAAACTGAATAAGATAGGGCAGATCATACATTTTGGATTTCTGATTTCTGCTTTTTGTAGCTTCTCTTATGTCTGTATTTTCTCACTTTTATCAGTGGGGGTACCAAATGAGCACTCTCTCAACCTACCTCCCCCCTTCTGCTTTTACCTCCTGAATTCTGGAATACCAGACAATAGATTTCATCAAAATAATGAACAAAGAATAAATAGGCTTAGAACCTCATCTTCATCTTTAGGGTGAAAGGAATTAAACCCTAAAATAAATTGTAGAAATGAAGGGTCTGGACTTGGAGACCTATATTTTATCTCATTAGAAGTGTGTTTTGTTACCTCACAGTGGTCTACTTATATGAGATTGTTGGGTACATGAGTTCAAAACAAAGATGTTATTAAATGTGTTAGAAAGCTCTCTCAGGGTATGTGCACATTTCATTCAACTGCTGAAGGATATATACAATGGCCCCTCATTTAGATGAAGAGAATGACTTGAAGCCTTTTGGGAACGATGATGTTATATATCAGAAAAACTGTTTTTGAAACTTAAAAGAAATATACAGAGTTACTTATAGTTCTATTTTTTACATTTCTAGCAAAGTTCTTTAGGTTAAATGCTAAGAGATTACATTTTCTGTAGGTGAAGAAATAAAACAAAAATGTGTTTTGTATATATTTAACTGTGTAAACTGGTACACCTTTTATTTCTCTTGAAAGCAACTGGATACAGTTTTGGAGACAAAGCAGGGGGATAAACTTGCTTGTATGAATGAGATATCTGAAATCCTGAAAACCTGGGACTTTAAAATAATCAAATTAAGCTTTAAATAATCAAATAGCATGCAAGGGATGTAATGCTGACACAATCATTATTCACAGACTAAAAGCATTCAATTACTAATTAATATTTACCATGAGATCTTCTGGACACTCTTGAGTCTTTGGAGTGGGAGCAGTTTTTTAGACAATGCCTAGGTAGATTGTAGTATTTCTAAAGGGGCCATAGGGAAACCTCTGATATTTGGTTTCATTGAGAACTAAGAGGAAGCTTTCCACTTGTCATCCAAACCAAAAGACTCTGTAAAGTTAACAACAAATGCAACCTACTCCTTTGCTCTGTTGACTGTTTTTTTTTTATTTTTTGTTTTGTTTTGTTTTGCTTATTTTGAAACAGGGTCTTGTTAAGTTGTTAAGGGTCTTGCTAGGTTGCTGACTCTGGCCTCGAACCTGTGATCCTCCTGTCTCAGCCTCCCAAATCGTGGGATTACAAAAATAGAGTATGCTGAATGGTCTCAAGTATGTATTGTTGCTGAGCCTCTCTGCCTCTCTGAACTCTTGTCGTTCTTGCCAGGAAGCTGGAAGGAGGTGTAGTTACAACCATCACCTGACCCCAGGTCACCTTAGAAAGTGTGAGCCTGATCTAAGTGACTGGTGATGTGTGTGTGTGTGTGTGTGTGTGTGTGTGTGTGTGTGTGTGTGTGTGTGTGTGGTTTTAATGTGTGACATTGAGCAGCCAAAATCTTTCTGTCATTATTTTTAACTATGCTTCTGCCTATCTGTTCCTCTAATGTATTGAAGACGTTGATGTAAACTTATATTTCAGCCTCTGATGAAAATTTCACGAAAAGCTCTCTCATTCTTTGTAAGGAGTTATATATGAAGAAGTCAGCCACCACTCCTCTGAGATGAGGACCAGACGGTCAGAAAGGGAAACAGAGAGAAGACGTGGCTTGTCATCTGTACAAGTCCCACAAATTATTTGCCAGGCATGGTTACCACTGGGGAGGACAGGAAAGTCACCCCAGGGTTTGAGATAAAGTCACCCTCCAAGAATAAAATCAGGAAGACTCAAACGTAATGGATGAGATTAGTTATCGGTAGAAATGACATACCCTAAGGAATAGCCAAAAAGATTATGTGGAGAAATTTAGAAACACCCTAAGGAATTTGACAATCGCAGAAGCTAGCTGGTACCCATATATCTCCAGCAACAATCTAATCACAGTAAATGGATGAAGCTGTAACACAATCAAGCAGTAACTTAATCAGTTATAGTGAATAGATTAAGTACTCTAATCACAATCAATTGTATTGTAACTCACCTGAAGAAAGAATGTACTAACGGAAAGGGGGGGTGTCTATAAAGAAGTGAGGACCCCAACAAGCCAGAATTTGCCTGTGACTCCAGCTCCCTCCAGCGTAAGATGTGTGGCTACAGCTCTCCATTCAGCAGGCAGGTAGAAGGGAGCGCTGTTGCTGTTTCCATAGTAATTTGGATTTCAAAAGCTTTATTCACATGTAGATTTGCCTACCTGGAGAGAGTGCACTTATCTGTAAAGCAGCAGTCCTTATCAGTTTTGAGGCCAAAGGATTGCATTTGTAGAATTATAATAACAGCCAAAGGGCATTTGGTAAAATTAATAAAAAAAAATATAAGATTCATATTCACTCAACAACCATTCTTGGAGAACCTATTATAATACTCAAGCCTCTGGCCCAGGATCTGGAGACTTAGTGTTGAATAAGAGAAAATCTGTGCCCTATGGAGCATTCATTTTGAAAAGGAAGACAGATATTAAACAACTGATTATACATTGAGTTGCTTCACTACAGTAGTGATTATTTCTACAAATAAAATATGTAAGATTTACCTAAACTGAAAAAAAAAAATCACAGGGGCCCCTAAACTGATCTGAGATTTAGGAAAAACTTTTTTTTTAAGGATTCTTTTTAGTTGATTTATGCATACCTTATTAAAGAAAGAGAGAACAACAGAAATAAATACAAGTTGAGCTAGCACGGTGAATAAATTGGGTGACAATAAGTAGCTCAAAAACGCTACGTGACAAAACTGATTTGCATAGAGACTATTTAGAAAGATGATTGCTAATGTTCCTTTAAGAGTGGCACCCACAGAGTGGTACATTGTAATCTGCATTCCAAACATGATGTATTATTTAGAAATGAACTACTTCCGATATTTTTAGAACAGAAAACAGCTTTGAAGATTTTACACCACTGGAAGTTGGACCATGGATCAAAATTATCTATGTTCACTCCCGAAACAAAACAAGGGTGCTAGAAATGTGCTATGGTTCTGGCCCCATTGTAAAGCACCGGACAATCAGCTACAACAGATAAGACCAATTTGAGGATGCAAGATCATAAGGCATAAAGGTAGCATGATTGTAAAGTGATGCTGAAATAGAGCATTCTCCTTGTAATTTCCTATCTGAGGCAGAGAAGGGTTATTGAAAAGTTTTAGAGCAACCATGCACATACTCTAAGTAGGTCTCAAGGGCACTCAGGCAGAAGCTGCATTACCCAGGAATGTGTTAGGAGTTGGCGTGCCAGGACATAAAATATGGAGTGCTAAAACACTGCACTGTGCAAGATATAAGGAAAGTACCAGCATATGTTAGCTCCCCAGTCACAGATCATAACAGAAAAGGAGCAGGACCAGATGAAGCAGCAAATAGGTAAATTGCAAAAGAGTACCTCCTTGCAAAATAAACATAGAAAATATTTGGAGAAGATGCTTCCAAAGATTGTAAAGAAAAGCAATTAATTGACTGTAGCCAGGATTATAAAGCATGATGCATTTACTCTTGAAGCATGTATTTCTTACACTTTTATTGAGAAGTTATGTTTGGAATATTATGCTAAATGTTATGGGGATTTATAAATCCTGCCTTTTGGAAGTTTATAGTTTACATACACAAGATTTGGCTAGAAAGCACTTAAACAGATAGAAAAACCAGCACAAATGGGGGAAATAAAGGATAGAATGAAGGGAAGGAAAGAAGAGAAATGAAAAAAGGGAAATTAGAATGGATGTATGTACAAACTGAAGGGTTTGATTTTTTCCCTCTGGGTCTCCAGCTGCTTTTTTTTCTTTTAGCTTCCCAGCCCCTGCGAATTGTTCAATTGACATTCAAGACAGGATGCTTCACACATTGAGATGAGTGCTATTCTTTCCGCTTTCTTTTAAAAGTCTATTGGGGAGATTTAATCAAGGAGTCTTCATGGGAGTTAACATGTGTTAAAGAATATCTCATTTTAAACAATTGTGTAATGAACTAACCATTGGCTCCAAAGAGGGAAGGCAGAAAGAAAAGCAGGTTTAAATGTGATATTGAAAACACAACAGAAAGTAAAGACAGTATGGCTTTGAAAAGAAACAAGAAGCTGAAAACGGGAAAAGGTCCAAAAAAGACACCGTGGATGAGTGTATTATTTAATTTCGTAAGTGATTAATGTTAAAACTCACTGAAAACCACAATATTCTAGATTTGGAAAGGGGTTTACAGGCCTCCTAATACAACCTCCTTGTTTTAAGGCTGAAGACTCTGCAGTCCAAGAGAAGTAGAGAAGTTCAGTATCTTGGCAGAGTTACCCATTATTTATAGTGGTCATTATTATGATTCGTATTAATGTTTAGTGGTGGAGTTGGAATTAGAAATCAGGTTGCCTGACTCCCAATCCATTCATTGTTCTTTATTCAACCTCACGTTCATTCCTATCCCATTGAAATGAGTTTGCCTAATTATTATAACACGTTTTAAAAAAAGAAATGTTAGGTGTTTATTCTAATAGACTAAAACAATGTCTAAAACACATACAAATACTCTGCTTTAGAACAGTGGTCCTCAGACATGCAGTTGCATAAGGATTACCAAGAGGGTTTGTTGGAGCAAACATCCCTGGGCCTTAGTCTCAGAGAGTATGAGCCTGCTCTGGTGGCACAGGCCTGTATTCCCAGTACTTGGGAGGCTGAGACAGTAGGATTGAAGGTTCGAGGACAGCCTCAGCAAGTAGTGAGACTCTCATCAACCTAGTGAAATCCTGTTTTCAAATATGAAATAAAATCGGGCTGGGGGTGTGTAGCTCAAAGGTAGAATGCCTCCAGATTCAATCCCCAGCAACACACACACACACACACACACACACACACACACACACACACATTCCTGGAGAGTCTAGCAAGCTCGAAGGTGATGCTGATGTTGCTGATCCACATTTTTTTTTTTTTTTTTTTTTTTTTGCGGTACTGGGGATTCTACCTCCGAGCTATACCCCAGCCCTATTTTTTATTCTTTATTTTGAGACCGGGTCTCACTAAGCTGCGGAGTGCCTCACTAGGTAGCTGAGGCTGGCCACGAACCCGGATCCTCCGGTCTCAGACTTCCCAATGCTGGGATTACAAGCGTGCGCCACCACACCCGGCTGCTGATCCACATTTTTATAAACACTTTTACTTGCACCACCTTAAGAAACCAGTAAGCCAGGTGTGGTGGTACACGCTTGTAATCCCAGCATTTGGGAGGCTGAGACCACTGGAGGATCTTGGTTCTCAGCCAGCCTCAGCTACCTAGTGAGGCACTCCGCAAGTTAAGTGAGAACCTGTTTCAAAATAAAGAATGAAAAATGGGGCTGGGGTAGTATTGCTAGCTAAATAGACAGACATAAAAAGGAATCACAGCCGGGCGTGGTGGCGCACGCTTGTAATCCCAGCATTCGGGAGGCTGAGACCGGACGATCCGGGTTCGCGGCCAGCCTCAGCTACCTAGTGAGGCACTCCGCAACTTAGTGAGACTCGGTTTCAAAATAAAGAAAAAAAAATAGGGCTGGGGGTGTAGCTCGGAGGTAGAATGCCCCTGAGTTCAAACCCCAGTACCGCAAAAAAAATAAAAATAAAAATAAATAAATAAATAAAAAGGAATCATATATAACCTGCCTAAGGGGCATTCCAATTTTGGAGCATGTGCAGAGTACTGAGGCACCTTCCTTTGGGTAACCCTGGGTTGCATATAATATCATTTGCATTGCGGTTGGATGCCCTCCTCCCATGGGTTTTGCTTAGGTACTAATGGGAAATTTTTCAATGTAGCAGAATCAGCACAGATGCACTAAGCTATGGAGCAAAATAGCAGAAACTGCCCCAATTACACAACATATGAGGAGGGGGGGTTTTCAGTCCAAATATAAAAATCCATTATGTGGAAGACCCCACTTTCTCTCTTGGGATGGCCCACTCCATGTTCCCCTGGGTGTACTCTCACCTTTCTAAATACATGGCCTCCTTTCCTGGGATGGTCCTTCACTTTGCTAAATTCATCCTTTATGCTTATCCTATCTGTGTCTTTTGACTGAAATCTTTCTTTCAGTAAGACAAGAACTGAAGAAGCGCTGCCCAGTGACAGTAGTTATAGTAAAATCCCATTCTTAGTAAAATGTGTGAGAGCAGTTAATCATTTGCAGTAAATGAACAGCATGAATCAAATTAGCATTTTCAGAGTTGGTAAATTTTAGCTCTTGATATCTTTCCATGCTAAATAGCCTTTTACTCTCTACCTACAGGATCTCCCTGCTGGCAAACTATCCATCTCTCCAGTGTCACCTCTCCCGTGAAGCCTTCCTAGTGTTCTCCAGGTTGCCATTGGAGATCTTTTTCCTATTTTCTCTTTGTACCTCATACCTCTCCACTGCAGCCCTTGCCACATTGATCTACAGTAGATGCATACATGCTTACAAAGAGTGTAAATTCCTCCAGACACTATTTACTCATGCTTTCCTAGAGTCTAGCACCAGTTACACAAATATTTGTTGATTAAATGCTTATAAACATAAATATAACTGGAGAGAAAACAAATATAAAATACCCACAATAGCCTTATTTTTGGTAAGTAAAATTCAGTGCTGTTAATCCTATTTAATTTTATTTTATTCTTAGTAGAACTATAAATAAGATGAAAACTAACTTTCTGCAAGAAGATAGGAAACATACACGAAGTATAAGTTCATGATACAGAATCTTCCACGCAAATATTCAGAAATAGCCTCCAAACGTTTAGCATCATCAAGGATAATACATTCACTCATTGCTGAGCCATTTCCTTTGGAGTTTTAGTTCCTAGGATCTTAAAATGGGCAGGAACCTTTGATAGAACTTGAGGTCTTTCTAACCACATCTGTCTTTGTGGGAGAGTGGTCACTGATTTTGTTTGATGACATCCCTGGCAATAGCTAAGTTTCTAACAGAGAACTCATTTCAGCTTTAAGAATGGCAATGTTTGGAATTTTGTTCTTCTTTTTTCTTCTATCAAATCCATTCCTTTTAGCTGTTTTTTTTTCCCCCCTGGACATATATGAAGTAAATATAATCTTTTCTTTTTCATACCAATCTTTCAGATTTTGTAATACAGTTGTCATGCTCTGCCTAACATGTTTTCGTTAGTGAAAAGAAGGTAGAAACCAGGTGTGGTGGCACACACCTGTAATCCTAGTATGTGGGAGGCTGAGGCAGAAGGATCATAGTTTTGAGGACAGCGTCAGCAAGTGGTGAGACTCTCATCAACTAGCAAGACTCTGTTTAAAAATAAAAATAAAATAGGGCTGGGGGTATAGCTCGGAGATAAAATGCCTCTAGATTCAATCCCCAGTACCAAAGGGGGGGGGAGGATAGAAAAAAGAAAACTATATATTAAATTAAAAACACTTATCAAACACATTTATTAATTCAAATGTAACTATATATTTACACATTTGTCATTGGTGCTGTATATAATGTCATTTAGAAAGAATATATGAAAATGTGCAAAACAAATCTGAACTAAAATACAAACAAGTCTGAATGATGCACACATTAAAGAAATTAATCGATAATTGCTAATTGATTTCTACTTATGCTATTTCAATTTTACAAGACTTTTTTTTTCATTGACAATATCCTTGTTCTCATATTTTTTACTTACAGAACTATATCTGTGTGAACATTAGAAGTATTATCAGAAGAAAATTTCCAATGGCAATATGCACTCAAACATTAGAATCTGTCCCTAATTTTGTTTCATGGTGACACTCCCACGCAGTTCAAGACATAGTTAATAAACCTCCCTTCCACTTGAAGTCTCCACATCTGATAAAAAATGGAATAGTTGAGTTTATGCAGCTGTTCACAAGCTAATTATCTGCAATCATTTCTGATTACTTAATAGGCCATGGTAGGATGTGTGTTTGCTGCTATGTGGAGTTTACACATTAGGCTTTAATGTGCTGATATGGTTAATTGTTGTGCTCACTGCTGCCTGCTAATAGACCATTCCTGAAAATGAGACCATATCTCAACGGAATTTCCTTGTTTATTTTAAATAAGTAATAACTACAAACTCAGATCCTAGATCCAGTGTTTACCATTTTAAGAATGCACTTTTCAATGCTGTATCATTTCTAATGCATTTAAATTATTCAAGTTTCAGAAAACGAGTTATTAAACTAATGAGTCAATAACCTACTCAGATACATAGATTCGACATTTTTCCGGCTCTGTTCAGTTTCCTAAATTGTTTTCTGCCACTGATAGTAAAATAAATTCTTTTAAATGCTGCCAAACAAGCTGAATGTAATAACATAATAATGAGAAAAATAAATGCATATTAAAAGCAGATAAGTATTTATTAATATGTAAACCAAGATGCCCATACTAGGGATTGGGAGTAACACAGATATGTCATGGAAGGTAGATATGGAATTGCTGTAATGAGACCATTCATTTGTTTTTTCAGTTTTGCATTTATGATAGCATTTATTCCAAAAAGCTCTTTTGTAGTTTAAAACATTTAGAAGGCTGTTCTTTTTTTGACTGTGTATATTTGTGTTTCTGATTACCAAAAATGGAAACAAAATGCCCGTACAGATATTTTAGGTATTCCTTTTCATCCTGACCTTTCTGTTCACAAGATTATTTTTGTCCTAGCATCACCTTTTTCATTCCTTCATCTCTTTTTAATGTTGTGTCTTTCCTCCCTCACTACTTGTTTATTAGAAAAGCCAATAGCATTCAAATAATAAAGAGGTATTTCAATCCACATCCCTCTGGCTTTCTTTCTGCAACTTCTAAGAACAACAGTGCTCCTTCATTGTCTGCCATTCCCCAGGCAGGCTTTGCTTTGTCTTTTTTAGTACTACATTTCCCCTCTTTTGAATAAATTACAATGAACAGGATCTGGTAGGTCTGCTTAACCCTAATGTGGGTTAAGCAGACCTACCAGATACTGTGTGATCTGATCCTAGAACCCATTCCACTGAAAACATTGTATACTGTTTTTCCATGCACATAAAGCCAGAAAATGCAAAGAAATGGGGAGAGAATGGAATTAGACTAATTTTAATTATTTTGATGATTTATATTCATTTTTCTGATATGTGATTTCTATCTGGAATGTAATATATGCCTTGGTTCTCTCAATTTATCATGAATTAAGAGCTTTTATTGGTTTTTAATTTTAAAATTGTTAATATCCCATTGAAACCATAAAACTCCAGAATCTTTTTCCTAATGACTTCTTTTTCAAAGATCTAGCCTCTTTGTTCCCCCAACACATACCCTTCTTCAAGCTTCCATACTTTCCTACTGTTCCCCTCAATCGTTCCTTCTCTGGTGGAATTCAAGTCCTCTTTTAAGGTTTTTACCATGGCTATTTCTTCTCTGAAACATTCTATGAGAAGAATTATGATAGATAATAGTAGTCTTGCTGTTAATAATAAAGATAAAATTAACTCAAGCACTATAACTGTGAGGGACTGTGCTAAGCCCTTTATGTGGATATTATACTTCATAATATCCCAACAGTCCTGTGAGAATTGTACCATTACTGTCATTATCTAATAGATGAAGTTACTAAGACTTAGCACACAATAGCCAAGACTTAGTGAAATATTGAGTTCCTATGGTCAAGGTCAAGTTAATGGGTGGTGCAGGTCTTGGAAACAGCAGTCTAACTCCAGTACTCACTCGTATCTTAAGAGTCTGAGTAATTAAACCACTCTGCAATCACCTCCCACAATACTAGCGGAATAGACCCTGTTTTCATTTATTCAAAGGCTCTCTGTTTGCATCATTAGTTTTACATGTGTCCCAGTATGCACTGGCTTGCTTATCTGCCAATAGACTCCTTAAGGGTAGAGAGTGATTTATTTATTTTTACAGCCTCAGAACAGAGAATTGGCCCATCTTAGGAACTCCATTTATAGCCATTAAATGAGAATTGATTCTTTCTTTACACATTTATCTCCCTGTATTTTCCTTCACATATGTTATGATGTAGCTAAACAGGACTATTTGCTATTCCCTACACATCCCCCGAGCTGCCGCTCTTACATATCTCTGTGCCTACTGCCTGAAATGCCCTTCTACATATGCAGATCCTCACCAAGGTGAAATTCCAACTGCTATATCTTTCCTGAAGCTCCTCTAGTTTATGAATTAGATGTGATCTTTCCCTCTTGTACCTTTTAGCACCTTGTTTATAGTACTATTATTTTCCTTTGTCATTTCACCCTCATTCATGTATTTGCAAGATCTTTTTTACAGAACTAATCTTTCATTGAATTTTTCATATAGTAGGTGCTCAATAGAGACAGCATTAAGAACAAAGTTAGTTGAACCAATTGGCTTGTTTTCTACAAAATAAAGAGGTTCAAACTCATGGCACTGTAATGACTACTTACCTTCATTCATCTTTATATGTTATTAAAATATAGTGTAGACATAAGGTAGTATTATTTTCATATCTTCTTTCCTTTTCAGGAAAAGAAAAAATAATCAGAGCATACCATTTGCTCTGATTATTTTTGCCCTGTCCATTCATATACAACTTCCCATAAAATGCCAAAAATATCCACTTTCATTTAAATTACTACAAAAGTTTTTTTTTCTTTAATAATATACCAGCAACACTCTTTCCAATGACTTTTTTTTTTTTTTTTTTGCAGTACTGGGGATTGAACTCAGGGGCATTCTACCTCCGAGCTACATCCCCAGCCCTATTTTTTATTCTTTATATCGAAACCAGGTCTCACTAAGTTGTGGAGTGCCTCACTAAGTAGCTGAGGCTGGCCTCGAACCCGGATCCTCTGGTCTCAGCCTCCCAAATGCTGGGATTACAAGCATGCGCCACCACGCCCGACTCCAATGACTTTTAAGTAGATTCATATCCAAAGACTGGTAATAAGGTTAAAAATGTTCA
Source organism: Graphiurus murinus (assembly GCA_004027655.1). NCBI lineage: Eukaryota > Metazoa > Chordata > Mammalia > Rodentia > Gliridae > Graphiurus > Graphiurus murinus. The sequence goes on from PVLC010000138.1 coordinate 122,501, forward strand.
TTAGACTGAAATTATGTTAAACCTCTATTTACTACTAAATTCAACTAATGTTTACCAAGTTTCTATTGTGTATAAGGTAAGATTGTAAGAATCTGTGAAGAATAAGTTGAAAAAATTCCTTAAGGAAGTGAACATTAAAAAAGAGATTTCCTCTTTTGAGAAACTCACTGTAACATTTGCTCTTTCATTTCCTCTGCCCATTTTGCTAATGCTGGTAATCTATGACAAAGATTCTTTGCTCGACCAAACTTTAGTTAGGCTTCTGAATCCTCTACTAGGCCCATCTGTACATTTCCTTGAAAATCCCATCCTAGTAAAGAATCCTTCTAAGTCAGTTTAGCCAGATCTTCTTCATCTTTATCTGATCATGTTCCCCACTCTACCATCCCCCACGTGGTGTTTGGTTACCTTTTCTTCAGCAAGACTCTTCCTAACCTGTGATGTTTACTTTCAGTACTATTTTCCATCCACGGATCCCCAAGCTGCTCTGTGGCTGTAAATTCCCACTTGTTTATGCCATATTCAAATTGAGCCCAATTTCTCCCACACTGTGAGAGCCTATGCTTATCAGGAAGGTCCTGAATAAAATGTTCTTTAATCATGTTTAACAAGTATCATTGAATAGTTCTTTAACACTTATAATATCACTATAATAAAAGTACTTTTAGAAAATTACATGAAAATAATGGTTTAAAATTATAATGGAAATTAAATACATAAAGAAATGGAATTTTAAAATAAATTCATGGGAATCTTTAACATTATAATTTTATCATAAATTTTAGAGAAGAAAAAGATGACCATAATCTCATCCTACTACAACTATTTTCATTTGTGTATTTTTCCCTTTTATTCTTCCTATATCTATGATTGTTAGGTATTTTACATATTGAAGACATGTAGTTCTAGGTATAGCTACTTTAATTGAATACATGACAACGAGAATACCTTATTCAAAGTACAGGCTTTAACACTTTGCAAAATTCATTCAATCCATGGCCCATGAGAAGTATTTCCTATCTAACGTATATAAATCTAGGTTTTCTAGACTGGAAAATTAGAGATATAGTTGTCAACAACAATAACAACAACAATACAACAACAACTATTTTGCAGGGTTGACAGAAAGATTAAATAAAATAACCTATGGAAAGGGTTCAACAAAGCAGCTGTCATCAGTAAGGACTCAATAAACAGTTTTACAATCATTATTTTCTTCATATTACCATCTATCTCTGTTTTTTTCCTCCCATCATTAAAATACATATGTTTATGATGTTGGTTTGAAATACCAGGAAAAAGTCAGATAAAATGCAAAGAGATGAATACCAGTGGACAATACAGCATATTCCAAACTTTAAGCATAAGGATTAGTAGATTTAAGATCTGAAGTCTAGCAGTCCTGTCCTGGTTCTCCTGCTGTGGGAATCAATGTTGTTAATATTTGCTATTTCAGATTTTCGGTATTACTTCTTGAGGATTTGGATTCCTACCCGTTATCATTCCCCTTCAGCATTTACATCAGTGAGCATACATGTAGCAGGAATTTTAAACATCCCTAATATCTGGATCATCTTGGAGTAGGTCTTGGTTGTCTGTCTTTGCTCTGAAATGGAGTCACATAACTCTGGTTCTTCATGTTTGTGCAATTGTGAATTGCATCCTGAATATTGTGAATATTATGGGGTGGAGACTCTGGATTTGATATATTCTTGTAAAGAGTGTTGATGTTTTTTGTCTCAGCAGGCAATTGATTTGGTTGGATCTAAACTGAAAACTCTCTCTCTTGACTTACTAGATCAAATTTTTGCTTCGAGCTCTTTATCTTTAGCTGCTTTGTGCTCAGTTTGTTCCATCCATGGAACAAACATAGGTTTCAGGGGTCAATCAATGATATGGGCAGAATTTAAACACAGAACTTGGAGCTTCCTCTCTCTGAATAGCTCTCAGTTCCTGGTGATTGTGGTTGCCAAAACAGTTGGCTCTTCAGGCCAGAAATGCTTTGGGGTTTCTACTGGAGTTTTGGCCAGCCCCGTTGATACTGATTTTGTTCCCTCTCAGGGTAAAAGCTGTAAGAAATAGAAAATCACCTCCAGCAGTTCCTGCTTCCAAGTTTTATGTCCCTTATAAATTAGCCTGCTTTCTTTTACTCTTTAGTACGGTCTTTGATTTTATCCAGAATCTAGAATTATCTGTGAAAGGATTGGATTCAGTTAGAGTTTACTGGGGTATAAAGGAAGGAGAAATTCCTTTAGAATTTTGATGAAAAACTTTGTTAAACTTCAAAATTAATTTTGGAAGAATACTATCTTTTAAGCAACCTTTCTAAACAAGAGCCCATTTTCCCTATCCACCTGATTCTTTTGTGCTTCTCAGTAAAATTCTCTTCATATAGACCCTACATATTTCTTATAATAACCAAAATTTATTATGTCTCATTACATTACACTTCATTGTGATTAAGTTATATACTTTTGGAGATTAGAATTGATGTAAGTCCTGCTTGCAGTGGGCTTCATCTCTGCTCATTGCATAATTTGTAGCTTCTTTTTAAATAAACTATTTAATCCATATCAGGTCAATTGAGATTGTAAATTGTACAGTTTGGTTCTTTTTGTGTGTGTGTGGTACTGGAGATGGAACCCAGGGACATTCTGCCTCTGAGCTATACCTCAGGCCTATTTTAATCTTTATTTTGAAATCTAGTGAGACCCTGTGTTGGAACAGAATCCCCATAACGCATCCCAGCATGGCACAATTCCGGCTTCTTTTCCAGGCATCGGCTGGCGGTGCTTTCCCATGCCCAGGAACTAGCCAGCCTATCACCTCTGGCCGGTTCCAACTTCTTCCTCTTCGTCCCACCCAATGTAGCCCCATACCTGACCCTGCAAGACTGCCCCCTACCCTACATATAAAAATTGGTTGTTCTCCTTTGTTCCCAGAACAATAAACTTTCTTCCCCTCTCTCACTCCCTCCTCGGTCTCCAACAGGATTCCTGGGTTAACCCTTACAATGGTGCTGAAACCCGGGAAGGATTGGGTCTCTCTACCACCAGAGTCCTCCCTTCCCCCAGTGGCCCAGGAATTTCGTCCTCGTCCGCCTCTTCCAGTACTTCTCTCCTCACCCACCACCAGCTGCCTGGTAAGTTTTCTCCAGCACTTCCCCCAGTGCTGGGTGCTTGAGACCTCCTGGCTAAGGGGCCGAGGTGACGATCTTGCTCCCTTCTTGCCCTCTACACCCCACTGGGGGTACACCCCACTGGGGGTACTCTCGTATACACAGTCCCTCTGGGGACGCCCAGTGGACCCCATGTAAGACTTCCGTCCTTATGAGTTTTCTCTGCCTCTCCCCCTCCCGCTATGGGCTCCTCCTCCCTCCCGCCGACTGTCCGCTCAGGTGCCTCCTAAATAATCTGAATACTCTCTCTCTCTGAAACCTGATATTTGACCCAAACAACTCATTAAATTTTGTACTCAGGACTGTCCTTTTTACTCATTAGACAATCAATCCACATGGCTGTCTGAAGGCTCCCTAGATCCCCAAATTCTCCGAGATTTGTTCAACTACTGCGAGCACTTGAAGAAGTGGAAGGAGATCTCCTACATAGAATCCTTTTCCCTCCTGCGCTCTTGGCCAGACCTCATAATTGCTTGCTCTCCATCTCAAGTTCTCCTGGCTTACAAACCTCCCAACCTCTCAAACCCCTTGACTCCCGCTTTCCTCCTTTGACCCTACGGAGGCCCCCCATCCATAACTATGTGCCTGCTCCGTCCAGTCCTCCCCTTACCCGTTCTTGGGCCCGCGAGTCCCATCTCCCTTCTCTCACCACGCCGGAGCGAGAGGGCGGCGGCTGGGACGCTGGGGGCCCAGGGCAGCAGCCAGTGCCGTCCTCCTTCACCTGCTCGTCTCATCCCCCTTCACCCTCCCCCCAAGCCCCCACCAGTACTCACTCCTCTCTGGGAGGTGGCAGGACATGAGGGCATTGTGCGGGTTCATGTTCCCTTCTCTATGGGTGACCTCTTTCAGATAAAAAAGTGCCTGGGCTCTTACACAGCGAACCCGGTTTCCTATGTTAAAAAATGTGTCTATCTTACCCAAGCCTACAGCCTCACCTTTAATGACGTCTACACGATACTCTCCACTACTCTCCTCCCGGAGGAGAGGCGTAGGGTTTGGGAACAGGCCAGGCAGCATGCAGATCAAATGGATGCTAAACACCCCCTGGGGGGCTGAGGCCATCCCTGACCAGGACCCTGACTGGGACTACAACAACCCCAATCACATTCTCAGGAGGAACCAGTTTATCACCTGTTTAGTTGCGGAACTCCGAGGGGCTGCTCAAGAGCCTATTAATTTTGAAAAACTACAGGAGGTTATCCAGGATAAACATGAAAACCTGTCTTCCTTTGTAGAACGCTTAATAAAGGCCCTCCTCCAATATACTAACCTAGATCCTGAACACCTGATGGTAGACAGTTACTTATGACTTATTTTTTCTCCCAATCCTATCCTGATATCAGAATTATGCTCCAAAAGTTGGAGAGAGGCCCCCTTACACCCCAGGCAGAAGTCCTCAAGACCGCCTTTAAGGTATACCATGGTTGCGATGAGTGTAAACAATGCCAAAATTCATCCTATTGGCCCAGGCCCTTAAGACTACCACTGACACAGGGCCCTTGCCTGCCACATGAGAGAGTGGCCCTAACTCGGTCTGCTTCAAGGACGGAAAGGAAGGCCACAGGCCAAGGCATGCCCTAACCCTCGGCCCCCAAAAAACCCTGTGCCTCAAATGTCAACAAATAGGTCATTGGGGATTGGACTGTCCCTTGTCCCTGAGGGGAGTTGCGGCCTGTCCTTCCGACCCAGCTCTCTTGGGGCTAGCCACCAACTGACTGGGCCCTGGGTCTCCAGCACCGGCCATTCCAATACATAGGCAGGAGCCCAGGTCACTCTTCATGTGGAAGGCTGGGCCATCTCCTTCTTGGTGGACACAGGGGTCACCTTTTTGGATCTTAAGGGAATTTTGGAGAACCACCTTCCCTACCTTCTCTCCTATTGTGGGTGTTGGAGGAAAAAAAAATTTACCCCTGGCCAAACACCTATTCTCAACTGTTCCCTCAATAACTTTCTTTTTTCCCACCAGTTTTTAGTCATGCCGCAGTGCCCGGTCCCCCTTCTGGGACGTGATATCCTGTCTCAGCTCCATGACACCCTACAGCTCCACCCTCCACATGCCCCACCCCCCACGTCTGCCCTCCTGTTGGCCATGTGGCCCCCTAGTCAGCTGAGGCCGACAACCACAACCTGATAACACCATTCCCCCATCACCTAGTAAACTCTGTGGTATGGGATATCACCTCTTCTTCATTGGCCAAGTATTCGTCTGTTAAGATTATCATCAAAGACCCCTCCCACTCTCCTAACCAGCCTCAATACCCACTCTCTAGTACCTCCCTAAAGGGACTCCAGCCAATAATTATGGACCTTCAAAAAAAGGGCCATATTCGCCCTGCTCATTTTCCATATAACACCCCCATTTTGGCTGTAAAAGAAAAACCCAATGCTCCTACCGTTTAGTTCAGGATTTCAGGCTTATAAACAAGGCCATTAGGCCCATACACCCTCTAGTTCCCAACCCCTACACCCTCCTCAGTCAGATCCCCGCCTCAACAACTCATTTCTCGGCCATAGATCTTAAAGATACTTTCTTTTCGATCCCTCTGGATCCCCAGCCCCAAGACATATTTGCTTTCACCTGGACAGATCCCATCTCCAGGCACTCATATCAGTTCATGTGGACTGTCCTACCCCAGGGGTTTCAAGACATTCCACATCTGTTCAGACAAGTTCTGGCCACTGATCTCCACTCCTTTTGCCATTCCTGCCCATCATCTACCCTGCTTCAATATGTAGATGACCTCCTTCTCTGCAGCCCATCCTTCTCCACATCTCGCACAGATACCGCCTCTCTTCTTAACTTCCTTTCCCAACGGGGCTACTGGGCCTCCAGATCCAAGGCCCAACTCTCTTTAACGATAGTCACTTACCTGGGCTTCTCCCTATCTCAACATTAATAAAGCAATCACCATCGATCGCAAATCTCTTCCTCTTCCTGCCTCTCTTCCTGTTCCTAAGAATAAAGAGGACATTTTCTCTTTCCTCAGGTTGGCGGGATACTTCCAGGTATGGATCCCCAACTTTTCCCTGATGGCCAAGCCCCTATATGACTTGGTCATATCCCATTGCAGGGCCTACCAACAGGATGACTCACCTATCACCCAGGGCAATGCCCTGGCCGACTCAATGGCCAGAGCCGCAGCCCTAGCACTCCCCTCACCCTCCATCTGCCCCTGCTCCCCATCCTGACCAAAGACCAAAGACCAAGTGATGAGACCAAACTACTTCATTACCTTCACTCCCTATTCCTCCCAAATGCCCAAAGCCTTTCATGTTTTCTCCAGACCTTTTTCCCCCCTCAGTGAAGAAGACAAGGAAGTTCTTAAGAAACTCTCCACTTCTTTGAGCCTGGTCTGCTCAAAGACCAATCCTTCCACTCCACTGCATCCACAATATTTTCTGGCACACAAAATGAGAGGATTTGTCCCTGCGGCGGATTGGCAAGTTGACTTTATGGTCATGCCCTGGGTTCGAGCCTTCAAATATCTCTTGGTCTTGGTAGACACGTTTTTGGGGTGGATCAAAGCCTTCCTCACATCCAACAAATGGGCATCCACGGTGGCCAGCTCCCTCTTAACCCACATCATTCCCCGATTTGGTATGCCTACCTCTATACAGTCAGACAACGGGCCTTGAGTTCGTTTCTCAGGTCCCCCAAGCAGTTGCTAAATCCCTCTCCCTCCCCTGGCATTTCCACTGCCCATGTCGCTCTCAGGCGTCAGGCAAGGTAGATCGGTCCAACTGATCTCTTAAGGAACTCCTGACCAAACTAATGCTGGAGACCCACCTAGACTGGGTGGCCCTCTTACCATTGGCCCTGTTGCGGATACGGGCCCTCTCCCAAAAACCTACTCTATTATCCCCTTTCGAAGTCATGTATGGTTGCCCACCTTTACCACCCGGTCTTCACCCTAAGGCCGGGTCACTCCCCCCTCAGCTGGCCTCCTCCCTTCTCTCCTTCCTCCGACAGGAACTCTGGCAATACCAAGACTGGCTTCTCCCCAATCCTCTCTCTCCAGCTACATCCTTACCTCAACCTTTACAAACTGGACAGCAGGATCTCTTCTGTCCACCTGAATCCCCACATGATCTCAAATCCAAATGGTCAGGTCTTCCACACCCCCACGGCTGCTCGACTTCGCCTCACTGACAGCTCCCTCTCACCTTGGATCCACATTTCCCGACTCAAACCATCCCCTAACCCATACACCCCCTCTCCTCCCTTTTCACCCCCTCCCTCTTATTCATCCACAGTTGTTCCTGGAAAACCGCTTTCCCTTTGGATTACGCGTCTTCCCCCAGTGCCAAAAGAACAAACTTCCCCACTCACCGACGCCCAGGGGTCCTAGGTTACTCCTCTTCCTCATTGCCCTTCCTTCCTGCATCAGCACCGCCCCATGTGTGGGGCGTTTCCACGTACGACAGACTTACCAGGATAATAACTACAAGTAGGTTGAGGAACTAGCGGCCTCGGACGACCATCCAGTTGCAGGATGCTCATCTACCATATATCTGTCTCTACCACTCTCTCTCTCTATCTCTCTTCAAAGGGACCCCTCACCCTTATTTATGCTTCCTTTTTTTTTTTTTTATCAAATCCGCTCGTCCTGCAGACGGTGGCCTGACATATATGGCGGATGCCCCTATTGGTCGTGTCGCACCCACAACCCCTACGCGTGGACTGGCCGATATTGGGGGTACATTTGGTATATCCCACAATCTCATGCCTACAACCTCACAATACATGACCCCTGGGATGCACGTTGGGTTGGGGGGGAGGTAAAGTTTACTGCAATGGCTGGGCTAAATATCCGTGTGGGGTCTTACACATCTATAGGGAATATGTCCCTATTGCAACTCAGGTCTCCCAGGTCTCCGCAGATATCGCTCACCAGTCCAAGGTAGTCCTGGATACACTTCGCCAGTCCTCAACTCACTCTCCCCCCTCCTTAATCTCATGGCTACAGCTGTTGCAGAACACTGTTAGCTTTCTCAACTATACTTTCCCAAGCTCCAGACCAGCTGAGCGTTTCCTTTGTGCCTCCCTAACATGCCCCCTTCTGGCAGTGGTTCCCCTTAATTTCACTACCTATTCTCTTTTCTCCTCTCAGGATTTGATGGCTCACTCCATCCCCAGAGTACCTCTATGGGAACCCGATGTCAATTCTACCCAGCTTTCTCGCCTCTGCATCTCTCCCTCAACTCCCTCTTTGGTCTCCACTCCTCCTCCTTCTAGCCTTTCACAACAGTGCCACATCACCTGCTCCCTATCCTCATTCGGTTTTACCCAACCAGGACATTTTCTGTGGTGCAATGAAACCCTCACAAACTATCTCCCACCTGACATCTCGTCCCCCTGCATCCTCACCGCGGTGGTCTCTCAGCTCACTCTCTACAGCAGCTCCGAGCTTCAAGCCTAACTCACTCCTCCAGTGGGTTCAACAATCTGGGCAAAGAGGGCTGCCTTCCTCCCTGTTCTTGTCGGACTTTCCTTGTCCTCATCTGTTGTAGGCCTGGGACTAAGTGGAGGGGCTCTGGGACATACGCTTTGGGTGGTAGATGACCTGGGAAACAAATTAGAGGGTGCCCTAACCTCCATGGCCGAGTCCCTCGCGGCCCTTCAGAAATAGGTTACATCCTTAGCATAAGTAACCCTACAAAATAGGCGAGCCTTTGACTTACTAACAGCAGAAAAAGGGGGAACTTGCCTCTTCCTTAGAGAGGAATGTTGCCACTATGTTAATGCTCAGGCATTGTAAAACAAAACATAGACAGACTACAAAATTTGGCCATACGACTCAAAACCAGGCAAGATACTTCCTCCCTCCTTTCCTGGTTCCCATCTTTACTTGTTACCTGGCTATGGCCTTTTGTTGGACCCCTTGTTATTATCCTTATTGCCTTCTTATTCTTACCTTACATCACCAAGTTCCTACAAAACCAGATCAAAAAGATTTCTAACCAAACTTTAAACCAGCATCTCCCTCAGAACTATCAAGCCTTGGCTTCCTATGACTCCATCTCCAGAAAAGGCTTCTCCACATGCTGACTCTCCTATACAATGAGGCTTCATACAGTTCCTAGAGGATGTACTAGAGGACACTGGTTGCTGACTCCGATATCATCCCCAGAAAAAAATGGCCTCAACAGATACCCCACCTCTGGCTTCAAGGGACCTTCTAGATTTTTGGACCTTCATAGAATTCACCCCCCCCCAAAATCCTTTTTCTCTGCAGCTATATGGGGATACCTGTTCCTACTCCTCACTCCCTCACACTGCACCCTCAGCCAGCAGGAAGTAGCCACTGATGAGCCACGAAGACCCTGTCCCAAATAAAACCAAAGAGGGGGAAATGTTGGAACAGAATCCCCATAAAGCACCCCAACATGGCACAATTCCGGCTTCTCTTCCAGGCATCGGCTGGCGGTGCCTTCCTGTTCCCAGGAACTAGCCAGCCTATCACCTCTGGCCGGCTCCAATTTCTTCCCCTTCGTCCCACCCGATGTAGCCCCGTACCTGACCCTGCAAGACCGCCCCTTACCCTACATATAAAAATTGGTTGTTCTCCTTTGTTCCCAGAACAATAAACTTTCTCTCCCTCTCACTCTGCTCCTCCTGTCTCTGATGGGATTCCTGGGTTAACCCTTATACCCTATTTCCAAATAAGAAATAAAATCTGGCTAGGGGTGTAGCTGGAAGTTCAATCCCCAGTACCACAAAACAACAAAAACACCCAAAACAAAAACCACACACATATAAAACTATGAAATATGATATGTTCCAGCTGCTCATTTCAAATATTAACTTCAATAATTACGTAATTTAGTAGTAGAATGGGGAAGAGGTTGAAGCCATCCTTCCTGCTGCCTTTAAAACAATACTTTGAACCAGCTCTGAAAGGAATTTTCCACAAACATGCAGAAATACCTTAGGATTGATGTTTTTTCTTTTCTTTTGGGAATCAATATATACTTACTTGGTTTAAATTTTGAAAATGGGGGGACATAAAACCAGAAATAAAAATATAACACACATGTCAGATTTCTGTTGCTGTGACAAAATATCCAAGGAAATCAACATTAAAGGGTGGAAGGTTTATTTTAGTTCATGGATCAGAGGTTCCAGTTCATGCTCTCTGTTGGCTCTGTTGTTTTTGGGTCTGTGGCAGGCAGTTCATCATGGTGGGGAGTGTGTAGAAGAGCAAAGCTGCTCACCTTTTGGCAGAAGGAAGGTTCTGGGTCCCAATATCTCTCTCCAGGTGCCTGTGACCTAACTTCCTTCCAGTAGGCCCCACCTCCTACATGCTCACCCACCTCTCAGTAACATCACAGGCAGGTGACTAGGCTTTTAACACACCAGGCCCTTGGGGGCCACTTCGGATCCCAACAGCAGCAAAACAGCAATACATTAAGAACTTGAAATTGATGTATTTTAAAAAGCACTAAAAGTATTTTTAGAATAGATGTTAAAATGAAGATAAAAAGTAAAATCTTTTTTTTTTCTTTTTATACTTTTATTATAGCCTCACAGCATAATGTAATTCATAGAGATAGAGACATCCATGCACACAGCATTTGGTGAGCTATACCCTGACTCCCTCCCACCCTTCCCCATACAGGATGTTGAGATTGCATTGGTATTCTCACATATGTAGTATCAGTGGAAGTGATTCCCTCATTGATTCTCCTCTTCCCCTTAGAAACTTCTCTTTTAAACATATTCATGTGACATCTGTTCTTTTTCTTTTTCAGCCCTGGGGACTGAACAGGGCATTCTACATCTGAATTATACCCCCAGCCCTTTTTTATATTTTACTTTGAAATAAGGTTTTACTAAATTGTTAAGGATGTCTTTAAAGTACTAGGATTAGAAGCATGCCCTTCTGTACCAGGTGTGACTTCTGTTCTTGAATGTTTATTGGCTAAACTTAGTGTGATGGCACACACCTGTAATCCTAGTACTTGGAAGGCTGAGACAGGAAGATTACAGGTTGGTGGCCAGCCTCAGCAACTTAGTGAGACCCTGTTTAAAAAAAAAAAAATAGAATAGGCCTGGGGGTATAGCTCAGAGGTGGAATGCCCCTAGGTTCAATCCCAGTACCACCACCACCACCACCAAAAAAAAAGAAAGTTTATAGGCTGAATCTCCATAACTTTCCATGAAAATACTTGCAGTTATACAATATTTGGCCTATCTTTTGAATCCCTAGGAACTTAGTATTTGTTGAATAGAATAAAATACTCATTTTTTAAATAAAGGAGGTCTTATATCTTAAAATTTTGTTTACAAGAAGAAATACTTTAAATCACATATTATAAATAGTGGTAGAACCTGAGAAAAGTATTCATTAAAGTATCTTATTATTTTATCGTGCTGAATAATCCTTCCCTAAAATTAAATAAAGCACCATTTCCCCCAAGTTACAAGAGACCAAGAACATACTAAGTAGACTTTATTGTCATTACGTGCATTAAACATATATTATAAACAGAATATGCTATCCATCTGATAAAATACAGTGCATTCGATAAGATAAAAGGAAAAATATCTACAGGATAGAAAGATGACACATATTTAAGAAAATTAAGAGCTGTTCTCAAATACTGCAGTAGTTCAACGTGCCACAGATACTTTACAAACTTTCTATTAAACAAAGAGGAATAAACACTATGAAATGTTTGAAGACAGCCAGGTATGATGGAGCATGCCTGTAATCCCAGTACTTGGGAGGCTGAGACAGGAGAATTTCCACTTTGAGGCCAGCCTCAGCAATTTAGCAAGGCCTTCAGGAACTTAGTGAGACCCTGTTTCAAAACAAAAAAATAAAACAGTTCTGGGGGTGGAGGTTGGAAATAGAATACCCCTGGGCTTAATCCCCAACATCTCCCCCCCCCCAAAAAAAAAAGTTTGAAGAGATTAAATGCCAGGCATTCTACAAAAAAGAGAAGATATTAGCATCCTGGAATAATTTTTATTCCGGGTCCGTTTTCTACCCACTGGAAAAAATTGCACTGTTTTTCCTTCTCAAAAGGACACACAAAAAAATTCTTTCCATTATTCGGTCCAATCTTCAACACTGTCCTCATGATGCAGCGCCTGCCGTGGTTGCAGAATGGAAAAGACAAATCTGCCCACTAGGGGGAAAAGAGATAGGATTGTAAAGTTTCTGTGGGAGTTACAGTGGTGTACACACTAAGCCTGGCTCCTTTGATTGGTGTTATATTGTCTTCACTCCTGTTACTATCATAAACCATCAGTTGTTGCCCTTAAAAAAGCTTATATAAAACCATCTCTCATACAGATTTGTTTGAATCATACAGAAAAGTGCCCTGAATCTGAGCTCTAAATATCTAAAGACATATATATATATATATATATATATATATATATATATATATATATATTTCTTCCCTTTGTTCAATATAACTGAAAACACCAGGATATTGCTATAAAGCAATCACTGCCGCTTCTACTATAGGTTTATTTTACTTAAAATTAAAAGACCAAAGATTTATCATAAATCTAATACTAAACTTGCATAGTTTCTTGGGAAAAGAAAGGGGTCCAGGTGGGACTGACCCATATCAAATTAGGCAGATTCCATTGCATTATTCTTATTTTTACTAATTTTGGTCTCCTTGAGAGGTATGAAGGAGTCTAACATGTTATTATTACTACTAATTTGCACATATTGCTAATAATATTTTTTCCATTGTATCTATAAAAGCTTCTTGAGGAGGAAATCTTCCAACTCAGTACAATAGAGTTACATCTTGCTCAGGGTTACAGACTAGAAATCACTATCAAAATTTCCCTAGAAAACTCCTTAAGAAGGCAGATATTTTCTCTCTCAGTATGCACAACCGAAATTTCTTGTTCCACCACTAAAATAGGTCAATGTTTATTTTTTTCACTTACATACCAGATGAAGTGTCACTTAGAAAAAGTGTATCTTTAAACATTAGAATGACACTCAGCATGGTGAGATGCTCACACTCAGAGGAGGGCAGAAAGTGATTGACTAAAGGGACCACAAATACCATCTCCTATCTCAAATTCATCTTCAGAAACATGCCCATAGGTGGGAAAGACATGTGGGATCTCTTAATGTTAAATTATTTTTTGTGTCATGGTTTTTTCTTTCTTTTATCTACCTTGTGTAGTGGGATTCATGAAGGTTATCTTAAATCCAAGACATGTACACTGGTTTTCTCATGTACTGCTATCTGATGCATAGCCAAAGTCTTTCATGTAACACTGAAGTTAGGATGAGTAAATTCTTTGGATGATTAAGCACATGAGTACTACTAGTACCTTTTAGCCGTTTAAGACCTTTTTATCTTTGTGAACCTGGGGCAACATTTTTACACTTGTGATTATAAATATGATATATCCAAATAATATGTTATTATTATCATTATTTTCCTGAACCTTTTTGGGTTTCAAGTTATTCAACATCCAAGCTTTAGACTGAGTGCTCATAAGGCAATTTAAAATGTAAAAGTAGAGTTGGGCATGGTGGTACATGCTTGGAAGCCCAGTACTTGGGAAACTGAGACAGGAGGATCACAGGTTTGAGGACAACTTCAGCAACTTAGTGAGAGCCTTAGCAACTCAGCAAGATCCTGTTTCAAAATAAAAAATAAAAAGGGCTAGAGTATAGTTTGGAGGTAGAATATCTCTGAGTTCAGTCCCCAGTACCAAAAATTGATTAATGTAAAAAAACTAAAGGTAAAGTTGAGAAAGCATTTAAGTTTAATAAATCTTACACTTACTTGAAAAAATCCACATTGCATTTCTCTAGGTAGAGGACAAGCATAAAACTGCCTTCCCTTGTTTTCGCCATCCTTCCTTACCACTCGGAGAACACACAGGCGGTTGTGTTTACTGCATCGAGGACTGTCAGCATTTAAGGTACAAGGACCATCTGTCATATGAGTTTGGAGTTCTCTGTAATGACAGGTTACAAAATAACTATAGCCTAACAGTGCTAAAGGGATCATTCACACCACTTCACCTGTACTTGTTAGAATTCTACTTCTGTGAAGAAATTATAGCAAAAAGTAGGTCAAGGTCAACTTTAGGCATTTCCACAAACTACTGTCTTAAATCTTTGTTTTTCCAGGTCATTCTAAATCTCTTGCAAAGCTACCTATGCACCCAAAGCTCAAAGCTTAAATTTCTAAATAATAAAATCAGACAAATGGCATATTCAGTACATCAAATTTTCTGAAGTTTTTGTTTCTGACATTCAGCTTTTTTTCTTACCCAACATTACAATGAAGTCATTTTTATTTCTTCTAAAATATTCTCAAGTCTAGCTGGCTCTCACCCCAAAAAGGAACCAGAGGCACAATCTTCTCTAATTATCTTCTCATTGATAGAAATGCTCATCAATGGCTCTGACAAGGCCACAGAGATCACTCTCTCTACTGTCCACTTTAAAGACAATTTTCTATGCTTTTCTTTGATCAAGGCTACTATAATAGTCGCAATCATATTCTAGCAAGAAACGGGCTGCCTGGAAGAGCAGAGATGTGTATTTTGTGAAGCTAGTAGGGAAGCTTTATTTCTCATACAATTAGAATTAAGAGCATTTGGAGGTCATTCCTGTGTACAGTGAATGAACCCGGGCATTGACCTTATACTCTAGCTGTATAAGCAGAACTTTCTCTTTGAAAAACAGCTTCATTACTTTTAATTTTCTATATTTGCATACTGAAAACCATGCCTTTATGATAGACTTTTAATATACCTGTTGCAGAGAAAAATAATGTTCACATTAATTAAAACCAGGGGTTAGGGGTAGAACTCAGTGATAGAGCAGGTGCTTAGCGGGTGCAAAGCCCTGGGTTTCCTCCCCAGCACCTGAAACAAAATAAAACAACACACACACAAAAAAGCAAAAACCCAGTTAAACCCAGTAGCTTTTCCCTTTTATATTCCTATTTTTAAACTTTTTAATGATAAGTAACTCATCTTTTCTCTTTTTGGATAAAATCTCTCAAGAACAAGGTATCATTCTCAAATAATTAAAATTATATAAAAAGCAGAGGTATTTTCTCTTATTCCTTGCTTCCTAAACTACATTGTGACATACCTATTTCTATAATGATGCTTCAACGCATCATAATCCAATTGAAATGCTCAGAGAATGCTCTCTTTTATTTGTGATGAAATTGATTTAAACTCATTTCTAAAAATAGATGCTTAAATATACTGATTTAAGTGTTTGCTAGGGTGGACTTAAACATTTTGAGAGCAGTTTTTGAAGCTGTTCCAATGGCAGCCATTTGTAGAATGAATGCTACTGTAGGCATTGCTAAGAAAATCATTACAATTAGATATTTCACCTGCAACTATTTTGTTGGCACTTTTTTCAGGCGCCAACAGGGTGAGGTGGTAGCTTACATTTTAGAATCATGAATATCACCAAATTAAAAACAGCAAAGCAGGGGCAATGAGCTTTTATTTTCCACAACCCTCCATCATCTAAAAGAAGTGATGTGAAAACTTTACCTTCAGTCAGACACAGTGGCGCACACGTGTAACCCCAGTATTTCCTAGTATTGGGAGGCCGAGACAGGAGGATTCTAGGTTCAAGTCCAGCATGTGGTAACTTAGTGAGATCCCGTTTCAATATGAAAAAATAAAAAAGGGCTGGGGGTGTAGTTCTTTGGTAGAATGTTTGAGTTTAATCCTCAGTACCACAAAAATAAATTAAAACTAACTTCAAGAGAAGCTTGAATAAATATCTGTGAATAGTTGTAAAGAAGTCAAGAGATTTAAAAACTCAAGGTTTAATGAACAGTGTTCTTTTTTGCTAACATTTACAGGAGAAATAAAAAGATTAAGAATAGCAGTAGAAGTGAATGAAATGCTTATTAAGCATACATTAAAACATAGTTTTATAAATTATGTTAATGGTGGCCATCTTTGGAATGCTGGGCTCAACATTTCATAACCTGTGTGCTTTAACCTGAAGATTTCCTGGGTTCCGCATATCCAGAGAGAGGCTGATTCTTTACTATTGATGTTTTTCTGAGTGGGGCAAAGGTGGAAAGTAAGATTAAGGAGGAAAAGAAAGGTCTCAGTGTCTTCTCTGTGGTTTATTTCTGTCTTCCATTTTGTTTCTTTCTTGGTGTAAACCTAAAGGGCAAGCCAGTCATGTGCTATCTTGATACTTGGAATGTGTTCCACTGACTAGAAACATTAGCATCACCTCTGAGTTCCACAGATATACAGAATTATTTGCCCCTACCCTAAATCCCTATGGAATCAGAATATGCATGTTAACAAGATTCCCAGGTGATTCGCATGCATATTAAGTTGCAAAGCAATGAGTTAAAGTAACCAAGATACTGGATACCACCTGCAATCACATCAACTCTAAATATGCATGGCTAATCTTAATTTTATGATAGAAAACATTATCCAGGATAATTAAATGTTCTGCTTAATTGAGGACATCTTGGTTCCGCTTTGTTTCAATCATTATTTAAAAACTTTCTAAAATGTAGCAGAGCATATTCTTAGGTAAATTAGCATAGAGAATAGTTTAACTTAATTTTGATCATTAAGACCATCATTTTGAATATAGACTTATAAGTGGCATAGTCATATAAGATCAAGGGTTGGCAAACCTTTTCAGATATCACATTTTGGGCCCGTGGACCTCTACAGCTACTCAATTGTGTTGCTTATTATGTGGAAAGCAGCTTTAGAAAAGAACTAAACAAATGGAAATAAAACTATATACAAACAAGTGTTAGGCTAGATTTGGCTTTGCCGGGTATAGTTTGCAGGTACTAACATCATTAGAATAAGGAACAATGCTTTAGGCATAATAGGTTCTCAATAAATACTAATAGATAAAACTGAATACAGAGCAGATAAAAATCATCATCAAGACAGACCAAGCCAAGCACAGGTTTACAATTTTAAAGTGAGTGTTATCTTCAGTGACCAATTTATCAATGGTTTAACTTATTTTGTAGACAGGATGATTCATTGTAATAGAAATGTGGGAAATTTTTACACGAATCAGTCCAGTTAAATGTTGCTGTTGTCATCGGAGATTATTTCAAGGGTTAAAATGAACAAAAGTTAAATGACTCATCCTGGATGGTCACAGGTGATTCTGAAATCCGTAGGGACTGAGCACTTCAAAAGGAGGCTGGGAAACTTGTACAGTGAGCCAGTGCTTGTGCTGGCGATGAGAGGAGAGTTTCCACACCACTATAGCAGTGCGAAAATGCTAATGACCTTGATAGCATCACTTCACTTTTCTACATGAGCCTTTGCGTCAATTTAGAAAAATAAAAAAAACCCAACCTAGAACACATGCTTTCTTTGAAAATGCATCACCATGTTTGGCTCTGTGTTTACAATAATTGGATTGAAGATTTAAAACTGTTTCTAGTAGCTATTCTTAACTGCTTAAAAATTGGTTCAATTATCTAATTTATAACCCAGTAGCTGAATAACATTCAAGTAGGTCTAAAAACTGATCCAAAAATATGCCTCATCAACATAGCATGTATGGTGTGGTGATGAGATCAGTAATTAAGAGAACAAAAGTCAAATTAATTACCCTGTAATTATTAAAGAAAAAATAAACTGGCTATAAATTCTGAGTGGACCACCTGTTTTAATAGTATTATGCTGTGAGCTTCTGCTAGGCGTCTTGTCCACAAGATGAACACTGTAGCTGCCAGACAAGGAGAAAAATGAAATAAATGACAGTAATTTGCAATTTATTCCTTGTAAAGTAGCTGGGTGCAGAAGGGCTGCTGGGTGAATTTATTTCATCACTTGACATTTATTCTGCTAGTTGATCTTGATTGATTGTGGAGTCTCTGTCCTGGTGTTCTTATACTCAATACATACACATAGCTGCAGCATTTCTAAGTAATGTTGTGCACTGTGATTAATCATATGATTCTATTACTAATGGCTTATGAAGGAATCGTTTAAATCTAAGGTTACATTAATGTTTTTTTAAATCCCTAATTCATTAGTTAAATTGTCTGAGATTTTTTTTTTTAAAGCACTAAGGAAATAAAAAATTCACCAAGATATTTCATCTGGGTACAACAAATGGCATACTATTTTAAAATGATCACCGATCTTTTTTTCCTATTTAAGCAACAGCACAGAAAAGCCATTCAAAAGTGATTTTCTCCTACAAGGTAGTTTCCCAACTCAGTCATTCTTAACTAACTCCTTCATGATTTTCATTATGAAGCACTAATTAGGGTTAAAGCAAAAAGGTGTTGTATTTATCCAGTTAAAAATTTGACCCCCCTAGCTTAGTTCAAATGTATCATAGACAGGATTCAAGCCAGTTACCATAAATGACTATGAACAAAATATTTTGAAAAGCCAGTCATGGATAAATCATGAGGATTAACTGATGGTAAATTTAGAATTGGGATAGGAAACTTGAGCTAAATGCATGTATTGAACAAAAGCTGTTTCACAATTGTTACAAAATAAGCTTTAAGGATTCCCAGAGTTCAGTCTAGGACTGTACACCAGGTGGTCCCTCATCCCTGTGTCTAGGTGAGGAAGTCTCCCCATCAGCAAAGGCACAGCTAATTAGAGGAAAAACTAGCAATCAGAATTCCACCTGAGATTATTTTAGATTCCAAAGTAACTCTGTCACCTATTAGCAGAAAAAGAGGCATGCATGGGAAGAAGATCCTTCAGTCACATGTCATATATTCTTCAGTTACAAATGCTAGATATATGGCACCTGCTTTTTGATGAAAAAAAAGAAAGCAGTTTAGAAAACAAAATTATAGGAAAATGTCTCTCATGGAGGCACTGTATCTGGCTGTAATGTTTGGGAAGTCCAGATAAAGAGGAAATGCAGTGGGGAAAGGAGGGAGGGGACAACATAAAATTATTTCAGGAGCTGCCAATATTCATTTAGGGGATGACATGTTTATTAAAGTTTCTGAATTTTGGTGAATAGCAATTGGAGGTCTTCTGGACATATAGCTAGAAATCTCACAAACTTATCTGGTCTAATAGTATTTATTAGTCGGATTGACATCTTTTACATTTCAGATACAAAAATAGCATGCATGCTTTTGGGGAGAAAGAGAGAACACTATCCCACAGGGCTGTCTTAGATGCAGCCACATTCTTCACCAAACGTATTTCAGATTTCTCTTTTTAAAATAGAAGACATTAAAGCTAGTGGGATGGTGCATGCCTATAATAGGAGCACTTGGGAGGCTGAGACAGGAGGATTACAGATTTGAGGCCAGCCTCAGCAACTTGGCGAGACCCTGTTTCAAAATTAAAAAATAGGGCTGGAAGTATAGCTCAGAGGTAGAATGAATGCCGCTGGGTTCAATTCCAAATGCCACCAAATAAAAAAAAAGAAAAAAAATAACTGATAGTGGTTTTTAATAACTGGTATGATTATGGGCAATTTAAATAATTTTCTTGATACTTTCCAATATTTTCTAAATATTCTGTAATGAGCATGTTGGTTACAGCTGGAAAAAAAGCTTTATAAATGTAGGAAAATCTGTTTTTCCTTCTCTAACATTATAAGCTAGAGAAAAGAGGTAAATTTCGATAATAGTTTTTCAGTGTCTGATTTATGTTAGCAAAATCAATTCAACTTCCTTAGCAGTGGACGATTTTTCTGACTTCTTAAAACTTAATGCAATACAAATACCTTAAACATCTTAAAAATATCTTTAAAAAAGGTTACCACAAATACCTTAAAGACCAAGGTTAGAAACATCATACCTGTTAGAAAATCTAACGTTGTAACTTTTGAGATCTGGTGCTGAGTAGTGGGTTGCTTTCAATTTTTTATGTGCTGGACTAAATAATTCAGAGTGAGAGCAGACCATAGGTGATATGTTTACTTTGTTAGATAGTTGAGTTATATGGTTTGCTCTCTCCTTGGAGGGGTGCTGTGTATCACTAAAACAAACATTTGCAGGAAGAGAGTTTTCAAATTCCCCATCTAGTACTTGGCTTTGGCTTTTTTTCCTCTCCAAAGTACTGGATTTATTGCTAAAGTCAGTTAAGACAAGGGTTGTGGTTCCAAATGCAGTTTTCCTGTTGATCCTCACTTCAGTACCGGTGTTCCCAAGGCTATTACAAGGGTACTTCACTAAGTTGTTAAACGTGATAGACTTTTCTTCATTCTTGGGCAGTGTACCTGCAGGGAGATAAGGATAAGTAACTCTGTAATATTCCTGCAAATATAATGCACTATTTGAAATGTGTTTTATTTGATTAAACAAATTTAGTTCACATTATTACTGTGAACTAATATGTAGAACTAATTATGTGAAGTTAGGTTGGGCAAGATATAATTCATCATGTTCTGGTTAGGAAAAGTGTTATTTAAAATGCAAAAATGTTTAAAAAAACAAAAAAAAAGCTATTGGGACCCAGAGACAGGGTTAAAGACTTATACTTGCTTTGTACTAAAGTTTAAGTATTTAAAGGCTTATTATTTATCAGTTTTTTAAAGATTGGGCAAAGAGTTAAAGCAATAGTAATTAAGAGATAATATCCCATAAAGCTTTAGACCAACTGTTAGAGATTTCTGTACGGACTACCAGGAATGTTTCCATGAATAACAAGACAAAGTGAAAGGCTAATTTAAAATAAATAAATATGAATTACAAAGACTTAGTATTTATTAAATAAAATGTTGCAACAAAGTGTCCTAGGATTTTGGGATCTACACTACAATCTATTCTAAATTGTAATTAAGATATATGTCTCTCATCCTCAAAAAAAAAAAAAAAAAAAAAACCAAGAAAATTGTTAATCAGATTGTGAAGGCATTTGAGAATGTTGAAATAAATGTAGAACCTAAGACAGCATATTTTCTGAAGGCTGTCTGTTGAACAATGCTGAAGGAAGGACAGAAGGAGGAGGTGCATCCTCTTGGCTATTCGCAAAGCTGGGCAAGGGGTGATGCCCGCCTTGCAGTCTCAGGGAACAAAACACAATATGACAGCTAACACAATGCAGGGGTCCATAAGTCAAGAATGAACTTTCTCATCTCTAATTGAAGAAAGAAATAACACTTTGAGAATACAATAGAAGCTGCATCAGTGAGATGGTTCTTAATCACAGGTTTCCTCTGAGGTTTTACATTCTCTGAACGCATGAAATTGTAAGCTATAAAGAGTTATTTTGGAGGATTTCAATGAAATCAGTACAATTGTCTGGGTAAAGATTTTAATAACAAGGGGTAGGAAGGATAAAGAAGAGAAAAAATTCAGCATTTTTCTATTCCACCTGCAAAGATATTCTTACAGAAATCCTCCCTTTCAATTTATGAAACACTTGGACTGAATAACAAACTCGAAAGTTGCTGAAATCTGCATAAAACAAAGCTTTATTGAATAATTCATTAGAAACAGTAGAGAACAGATGTGATCATCTCAGTTTTTTGAGATACAAAGACACATACTGTTTTAGCACAAGCATGTTTTCCCTCCCTGTTTAAAAAAGTATATATTCAACAGAATATCAGCATGGTTTACATGCAATGGCTGGCAATTCCTTTAAACCTTCAAAAAAGCATTTTACTTAGTTATGGAATATCAAGATGGAACAAGATATATACCTGACTTTGTATAAATAACCCTCTTAGAAATATAATGAACTCAAAATCAAAATTCAGTCTTACCAATAGGTTTTGAGGTCAAGCAAGCCTCACAAGTCTTAGCAGAGGGTTTATTTATTAGTGTACAGACCGTACAGGTCCACTGTTCTTCAGATTTCCGAGCCACCAAATCCATAAGATGATCCCCTCTGCTAGATGTCCAATTGATTATGGTATTTCTGGTCGGCAGTTTACTACAGAACAATTTAAAGAATTAATCTTTAGTATACTAGAGTGGTATTCCTATATATTCTGGATATTTTAGAAACTACTACAAAATTATTAACACACTGATGCTACTTATTATTGCTTAGAAGTCATAGCTGTATCTTGGACCCTGCTGATTGCAGAAATTATAGAAGTTTTTATTTAGTCAGAGCTGTGTTGTTTTTTTAACCAAAAGTATTTTATAAAACCAGTCAGAAATATGCCATGAATAATATTTTGAGTACTTTCAAAGCAAAACTATGTTGCATTCAACTAATTCCAAAAAAGAAACTTACAACAGAAATTAGAGCATTGATTATAGCAAGAAAAGTTTTACATTCTTTCATGTGCCCTGAAAATTCTAGAAGCTCCTGAATTTCTTTATAGCATTTGCTAAGCAAAATATTGAATAGCTGACTACAATGATGAAAACAGATATCTATCTCTGTGTTCTCTTCATATGAAAGTATTTCATATCTGCTATCTAATCATTCATATCAAATTATTAGTTGAGTAGACAAACAATAAAACTAGCCCTGATTTTTTGGTCATAACTAAATCATGATTCTCCTCCTGGAATTCTTCATTGATCATTTGTAGATATGCAAATACCTTTCTAAAGCCCTGAGGCAGTCTTCCTTCTCACTAATGCACAGGTGCAACCTAAAGAGCACCTGATGTGGCAGTGTCGGGGGTTTTCTCATGATTCCAAACATGAGTATTAAAAAACAAACAAACAAACAGAACAAAACAAAAAACCTCTTCCAGGTAAAGGCTATGTATCTTACATTTCAGAACATGAGTCCTCTGACTTTCAAAGTCGGCCTTGACTTCTATAAAACTTTGCTCCCTATGTACAATTATGCTAGTTTTTACATTCAGGTTCGTCTGGTAAAATAATAAATAGCATAGGAAATTCTGAAAGCAAG
Organism: Graphiurus murinus; assembly: GCA_004027655.1. NCBI lineage: Eukaryota > Metazoa > Chordata > Mammalia > Rodentia > Gliridae > Graphiurus > Graphiurus murinus. Next base: position 145,474 of record PVLC010000138.1, read on the forward strand.
ATACATCTCATTAAGATTCTTTTATCTTAACTTACCTTGACTTTTAATGCACTCAGTATTTCCTATTCCTGTGGAACACCATACCTTCTACAGAACCTGCTTACCTGACCTAATCTCTGCCCTCTACTAACTTACTCTGAAAGGCCACACGCTGCATTCATTCATAATTAAATAAACACAATTCAAATGACCTTGAGATTTTCAATGTGCTTCCAAACTTCAATATTTTTGTCTTCTTCTATCCTATGGATTTCACTAATAAGGGTATGTTTATTGTTACACATGGAAGCTTTGGAAGCATTCTTTCCTTAATGCTCCGTTAACTACCCACTAATAAGTTCTTTTCAATCTCCACTTGGATATGTAACAGAAATCTCAAAGTTAACATGTTGTAGTTGGCTGAATAATGACCTCCTAATAATATCAGGTCATAATCCCAGGAAACTATATATGTTACTTTGTAGAGTTTTTACAGATGCAATTAAGGATCTTGAGCTAGGGAGATTATCCAATGGTCCCTTGATCCAGTCACAAATGTCCTTAATAAGAGAGAGGCAGAGGGAGATGGTTTGAGATACACAGAAGGGAAGATACTGTAAAAACAGAGAGACTGGAGTGACACTCAGGAAATCCTAGTAGCCACCAGATTATTTTTTAGGGGGATTTTTTTTCCTTTTTAAGAGGGTTATACCTTTAAGCTTTCAGACAGAGCAGAGCCCAGCCCACACCTTAATTTTGATCCAATGAAACCGCTGTTGAGCTTCTGACATCTACAACTTGGGCAAATACATTTCTGTTGCTTTAAGCTACCAAGTTTGTGGCAATTTGGTGTAGCAGGAATAGGAAACTAGTGCAAATGAAATTCATAATCCTCCAATATGAAAATCTACTACTTTGTCTCAGTAAATGGCATCAGCATGCACTCAACTGATAAGTCAAACACCTAGAAGTCATCCTTAACATTTCCCGCCCCCCCCTTATATCTTACATTTGATCTATCAGTAAATCCTGCGGAGTCTGCTGCAGAGGAAAATTGACCAAAAAGCTAATGAAGTGTAACCTTTTCTTGGCTCAGTGTGCTCTCTGCCAACCGGGGTGAGGGGCAGGGAGAAGAGAAGCAGTAACTCCAGCTGTATGGTGGAGGCTACCACACTGCCAGCAGTGGGAGTCCTACGGTTCTAGGTGAGGCCTGTGTGTAATATCTGCTCAGTACCCAGTGATGATGTGTCCCTTCACCTCAAGAAGCAAGAAGACTCTGTATTTAACCTTGAGCACCAGGATTTGAACAAGACATGAGGTTCCATTCCTTGCTTGTGGGCCATTACCATCCAGGCTGCAGGGCTCCTCAACCCATGTACAACTCCGGTGCCCTACCCCAAACCCAGAAACAGCCTGGTAGCAGTATAAAATCTGAGGCAGTGGAGGGAGATCAAAAGGCTGGGCTTCTCAAAGTAAGGTTCTTAGGCACATGTGGAAAAGAGAGATATAGATTCTCAGGACCCTCCCTAGACCTGCTGACTTGGAAACTCTGAAAGGTGGACCTAGCAATCCCTATTTTAACAAGCCCTTGAGAACATTCTGATGCACAGCAGAGTTTTAGTGCTTAAGGAAAATATGATAGGGAAAATTAGACACATGTCATCATCAGTAGACAACTGTGAGGCTAAAAGACAACTTTCTAATCCATTGATAGTAAAAAATACAATAATATTGTGGGTAGTCACGTGACAAAGCAATTAAGGAACATGTAGGCAAAACATGGAAGAATGCAATTACATGCTGTGTCAGCATGTAATTTTTTGGATGTTTGTGGTATTTAAAAGATTGTAGTTTGTTGTGACTTCTCTTTCTAAACATTCACATTGACTTTGGCATTTTTTTTTCCAGCCCTGGAGACTGAACCTGGGACCTTGTGCATGCTAGGCAAGCGATCCACGAGACAGCTCTGCCCCCAGTCCAGGACCTAACTCTCTATTCATAATTATTTATTATTTTTCACAGAAGTCACCTTAAACTGTGTAAGTTTCAGATGTTAATCCTATTTCAACTTCCAAAATTGTCCTACATTCAACCACTTTTTACCATCCCCACCATCATTCATCACCTGTTTCAGTATAAAACAACCTTGATGTTGCTGCTTCTCTCTGGTCACACTGCAGTCACTTTTCCATACAGCAGCCTAGAAATCCTCATAATACACAAGCCAGTTCATATCATCCTTCTGCTCAGACTCCCAATGGCTTCGCAGCCCACTCAAAGTCAATACTTCTTAGATTGGTCACAGTGATTTTTTAGAGTATAAATGAGTGGGCTGGGGGTATAGCTAAGTGGTAGGGCACTTGCTTAGTGCATGCAAGAGCCTAGGTTCAATCCCTAGCACTACCCATTCATGTACACACACACACACACACACACACACACACACACACACACACACACACACACGGTCAGTCACCCTTGCCTCCTTTCTCTTCGGTGACCAAGTCATAGGCTCCATGCTTTCTAGGATACTGTCTTTGAAAACTTCTCTCCCATCCCGAGATTTTTACAAGTCAACATCTCTCCCTCAGGAACTTTTATCTGCTCACCCTGTCTAGAATGAACATTCTCTGCCACTATCTATTCCCTACTGTGTTTGATGTTTTTTAACTATTAGTCATTGCCTTATACATATAGGTATAAATAGTTATTTCTTTAAAAACAAACAAACAAAAAGCAACTTCTCCCACTAGAATATAGTAATCTATAAATATTTCATAGTTACAGGTTTAATGAATGAACCTTGTCCCCCAGGCCTCACTCCCTCTAACTCAGTTGAATTTAACTCTTCCAATCACTTCCTTTATTGGTTCCTATAGCTTTCTTTCTTCTCCCTCTTTAATGGGCTCCTTTTCTTCTTTTGATCAGCAAAGAAACAAGATAGTCATGAGGCTCTCTACAGAACCTTCTTCCCTTTTCTCTACATTTTCTAGCTATTGCAAATACTATCAGATTCAATTGGCATCTCAGATTATCGTCAGTGGAGAAAGGGAGGGACATAAGGTACAAGTGGAGGAAGACGGTGTCTCTAAGATATCTTTGCACTTCTCCAGGGAAATAAGTCACCAGCATGGGAAGCAATTGGTTTTTCTTTGTCCAAATGAAATAGATTTTTTTTCTCTTTTTTCTTTCTTTTTTTTTTTTTGGGGGGGGGTACTGGGGATTGAACTCAGGGGCATTCTACCTCTGAGCTATATCCCCAGCCCTATTTTTTATTCTTTATTTTGAAACAGGGTCTTACTAAGTTGCAGTGTGCTTCAATAAGTAGCTGAGGCTGGCCATGAACCCTGATTCTCCGGTCTCAGCCTCCCAAATGTTGGGATTACAAGCGTATGCCACCACACCTGGCTTGAAATAGATTTTTATAAAACCAATTTAAAAGTTAATAAAATGAAAAAAAGTTATGCAGAATAAAGTAGCACTTAAAGAAGGTTTGTATACAAAGGACTTCCAACCTGCTGCTCAATTTCTCTTTCAGTTCAATCATTTGCTATTTCATTCCCTCACCTCTGAAACTGTATTCTTGGAGGGCCAACACTCCCTGAGAGCCTTCCAGAATGTACTGAAACCAGAAAAAAATTCATTATCCTGAGGCTGGAGTTAAAAGGCTTAAGCAGGAAGCAGCACTTTCTCTTTCTACCTGTTCTGTATGAGGAGAGCCCAGGCAAGGTCACCTTCCTGACTCTCAGTGCCCCAGGCTCTGCTTCCTCTAGCTCTCTCATTACTTCTGTGAATTACTCCAATATTCACTTGGCTGCATGGCCCTTTAAAATTATGTTCCAAACATGAACAACTACACAATTGAACCTCCTTCCTAAGGCAAGCTTATCATATCAAGATTGAACCATCACAGGTTTTCTGCATGTCTCTTATGTGCCCTGTAATGGCTCTATCCCCTCAAAAATCTCTGCAGGTCAGGCTTGCATTAAGAATTGGTTTGCAAACAGCACTCAATTCTAATTAACTGGCAACCAACTATCAGCACACTTCCAAACCAGATGGTTTTTAAGACCTGAATTTGCCTTTGTAACAGAACAATCCTACCCCACCCCCAACACACACACCCTGGTGCAAGTCTCCAAGTAAAGGAGGTGTTTCCCTTATGCTATCTCATGTTTGATAAATTCCTACTTCTTTCTACACTAAGGTCAAAGGTCACCCCTTCCAGAAAGATTTCCCTGTTCTTTCCAGATAGATCTAAGTGTTTCCTCCTTTATCTCTCCATTACCATTACCTTATCTATATCCATTCATGGCACTCATTTATTTCTCTCTTTAGACCTTGGACACTGTGGAGGCTATAGTCTATTTAGTCTGTATTCCCAGTACTTGGCATACAGTGAACCCTGATAAAGTATATACAGAATTTTTAAAAATGTAAAATATTTTTTAAAGACTCTAAAAAAGGAAAAGAATACCTTAGTTTCTCCTAAAGAAACAATACTCACATACATAAATTATGAAAGTTAGTATATATTTTTAAACAAAGCAAAAACTTTTGAAGACAAGTTGAATTTTTTCCCCAATTATTGACCTTTTTGGCACTCACTTTAAAAATTAAAAAATAGATTATTCCTAGGGGCTGAATATTATTACCCGAGTTAGATGATGCCTACCTGAATTCAGACATAATAAATCAGCTTTGGCTCCCTCTGGTTCTTTGAGGATGTTATTTACTATTTCTTTTCAAAGGTTGAAATACTCTTTAATTATGTTCTCTTATGAATAGCTTGACAATTATTTAGGCATAGTCTCAGATTATGAGCTTTTTTGTTAGATAATTGAGGCAAACAGTATGCCATTCAATTAGATATCTTACCATATGTCAACATGTTGAGGATTTTCTTTTTGACATTGAGGACAGAAATATGTCATTCTGTTATTCTCCCCTAAGCGACACACAGTTATTTTGCGGTGGCATTGACCACAATTAGGACGCTTGTAAACCTTATAGTGTTTAGAGATAGCAGATCCTGTTTTATGGCACTAAACAAAAACAAAAAAAATATAGTTAATGTTATATACAATATGGTGCTGCTAAGGAGCCAAAGAGATATTCTTGAAAGTCACCTCTGCAAATAATGCTAAAAATTTACATTTATTTGCACACAGTTCCATATAATCTTTTCTTTCATTTAAAGAAAACGTATTGACAAGCTTCAGTAATGGTGATGTTTGTCAAACAAGATTTACGTGAAATAATGAAGTCATTTTAACTCATTAGTATTCAAAAGTGTTCTTTGCAAAGCTTTATCCTCTTATCTAAATGATATAAAAGTTTTATATTTTAAAATGTCTTTTATGCTTTTAAGGTATTTTTTAATTGAACATAGTTATGTGGTTAAAAGAAAAAGACCAGATTAGCTTTAAATCTGATTATTTTTAGAACACTGAAGCTGCTCACTTAATTACAACAGCCAAAAAACTTATTTCTAGGGGACAAAATTTAATAAGAGCATTTTTTTTAACCTTAGAGACTAACTAGAAAAGAAAAGAAAATTCAAATACCATCCTAGTGGAGAATATGTTCCATTTTGATATAAGTTCTATTTCAAAAGACATTTTAATACTTTCTGTCATAGTTTTATTCTACTCACATACATTGAAAACTGTTACAAAAAGAATATTGTGGATTTACATCAGCTGTGTGAAAATTTAAAAGCCCAGAAATATGGCTCACCATATTTGAGCTGAAAATTATGCAATTTATATTAATTTAAGCAAAGTATTGAAATGCCCAATTTAATCTGGACAGAAAATGAGCTGTTTTCTATAGTCATATTTCTCTGGAAGAATAAGAGAGCGTATATAATTTTAAAATAGCTATAGTTACTAGAGGCAGATATGGAAAGCAAAATGTTCATTAACACTGTAGATCAATTAATGATGGATGTTATAATACCTTCATTTCTTTTTTTTTGCAGTACTGGGGATTGAACTCAGGGGCATTCTACCTCCAAGCTATACCCCCAGCCCTACTTTTTATTCTTTATTTTGAAACAGGGTCTCACTAAGTTGCGGAGGGCTTCACTAAGTAGCTGAGGCTGGCTGCAAACCTAGATCTTCCAGTCTCAGCCTCCCAAATGCTGAGATTGCAAGAGTGCACCACCATACCTGACCAATACCTTCGTTTCTGAACAGAGTAAAAATAAGAATTCTAAACACAGAAAACAGACTCTGGCAGGAAAAGCAACTTATCATACTTTGTTTAAAAGGTAAGATGTATTTATTGAATTCTATGTAGGCATATATACAAATTTCAACATGTACATGTTAGCAAGCAATTATTTCATTCCTGGAACAATCTTTGTGACAGAAAAAATATTATGATCCCATTTTACAGATGAAGAAACTAAACTTAAAGGTTATTTATCATGAAGTCTACCTTTTTCTACTTTCTGTTTTACATGGCCAAAAGCAGAACAAGAGTCTAAATAGATGCTCACACAGCTGCTCCCCAACTTGGTATAAAGATAATTTAGATAATCATAATTAGACAAGTTTGAAATGACTTATGACCTAGAATTTCAAGATGTTAATTATGCCCATTTAATGTCACTCTCCTTTGTTGCACCTCTATACTCTCACCACTAGATGGCTATATACAGCTTTACCATTTTTTTGTGCAATCAAAAGGGAAACCATTGACATTTTACATAGTTGAAAATTTCTTGCTCTTACCCTATAAAATAGAATACTGAAATCACGTATCATCTTCACAAGGTGATGGGTCTGATCATCTGTTAACTGGCAAACCTTAAAATGAGAAAATAATTGCACATAATTTCATAATTTATTTTTACTGTAAGACAATACCACTTGCCAATTTTTTTTTAAAGAGAACTATAAACAGATTTAAATACATGTATATCATCTAGGACTCCATTTCTTATATATTTACTTAGTGTCATTAACTGTACTTTAGCTCATAGTAATACTGATGAAAACACATTACTGATTATAAATTTTAATTCTAAACTCAAGTATTTATTGAATATTCTGCATCGACATCTTCAAAATCTCGGCATTGTCTATCAGACAATTGAAAACTCTTGCTGGATTTGAAAAAGTAAAAGTTAAAAAAAAGAAAACAGAAAGAAGGGAAAAGGAGTCCTAGGTCACTATCAAGCTTTAATTAATTTTTTTGTGTGTGGTATTGAGAATTGAACCCAGAAGCATTCTACCTCTGCGCTATACCCCCAGACTGATTTTATTTCTTATTTCAAAACAGGGTCTCACTAGGTTGCTGAGAGCCTCACTAAATTGAACCTGAGATCCTCCTGTCTCAGATTCCCAAGTACTAGGATTACAAGGTTACCCCACCATGCCTGGCTAAGATATAAATTGTATTAATATCAAATTACTTGTTAACACATGGAAGAACTCAGAAACAGACCACACAGAATTTTTTTTTTGGGGGGGGGGACAGTCTGATAAATATCTCAAGTGTTACCGTTGCAGAACATTTTTTCATTTGATACATGTGCTTTCAATGGTAATTACAAAAAAATTGTCTGATATATTACTCTTGTTGTATGTGTATGAACACACACACACACACATAAATACATACACATACGCACAATAGAAAACAATTTGTCAGTGAATATAAAAATGAAAGCAATCTAATCAACATAATCATTCTAAAAGTATTATAAACATTCTTTGTCTAACTGAAAGATCACACATTTTAAAAATATTTATTTACCACATCTTACATATTAAGGAATATTTTGAAATGTTAACCTGTCTTTTTAAATAATTGTGCCTATACTTTCAGTAAGTTAATTGCTAACCTCCAGAAATGTCAGTAATTTTTAACCTCTCAGATATTGTGGGTAAATTATCTTTTACTAGATGGCTGGATGTACAGACAAAAAAATGTAAACTTTCAGTTCATCTTAGATAATACCCTGAAATCTTTTTTAAAAATGCATCTTCCATAGAGGTGTAAATGATTTTAAAAAGCTCATTCTTGCTAAAGTTTTGTTTAAATGTGACCACAGTGAACTAATTTGTTTCCAGAGTCAAAGGCAGAATTATCATTAACTGCTTTCTTTTAAAAGTTAATTCCTACTGATTTGGATTTTACTAAAACCATTTAGAAAATATCTATATACAACTAAAAGGTCTCTTTGGATTTATATAAACATAATTTAGTTAAAATAATTAATTATTATGTACAAACAATTAATAGAAATAATTTAGTTAGTGGAGTTAAAAGTAATTTAGTTAATAGGAACAGATCTGGAGAAAAGCCCTAATGTAGAACTCTTTCCTGAAAAGTAAAATATATGTATTCTACCTGGGTCTGGGTTCCAATCTCTGACTTCCTCAAAAACTTGCTTTATTAGTCATCTCTTTTCTATAATTTTTACATCTCTTTGTCTAACCAGCCCCTCTCCTGTGGATATTTAAATTCAAATCTCTCCAGTTGAAGAATAAGAAAAAAGACAAACAAAAACTAAATCTACCCTTGCACTGGTATTCCCCTCCAGCAGTCTAATATTATCTTCTTCATGCCCATCTAAGCTACCTGAACAAGGACTCTAAATTTTGCTTTAACTTATTCCGTAGCTCCTGCTACCTGAATTCCATTCTTCCACCCAAATAACATTTTCTACCATCACCAGCAGCTTTAAGTAGGAATATATGAGTGTGTATGGAGTGTAAATTTAATATGCTGGATAGAAAAAGGAACTTGCGAGCTTAATTCCTGCATACATCCCACAATGACTCTGTAAGACCTATCAAAGGTCAGACACTGTGTTCTAGATGTTTGGATACATCATTGAGCAATACTGATTTTTTCCTAATCAGAGACTGCATTCTAACAGATTTTTTAAACAATAACTATAACCAGAATAATACATGGTAAGGAGAAAACAAGCAAAGCAAATGAAGGAAGACTGGAAGTGTGAAGTGGGAGATGGGCACACTGTATTTTGAATAGGGAGGTCATGGTTGGCTACACAGACAAGCTGACATGAGTCAAGACTTGAAAGTCACCGGAGGAAGCCTGAGGAGAATGTGTTATGGCACTACAAATTTGCATTTCATATCTGTTTTTCAATAGTATTTAAAAACAGAGAAATAATTTTTAAAATATTTAAAATTTACTTTAACAGCTGGATGGAGTCCACTGTCAAAGAGGGCTTCATTTTTTATGATATTCCCTACCCCAGGCAACACTTCCTGGTCCAATAACACATCACATAGCATCCGACCTTTCTGCTTTTTAACTTCACTTTCTGCTCTTGAGAAACTAAATTTAGGTGAACACACATCTAATTCTTCCATCATTCTTATTTTCTGTTGGCTTTCCACTGAGTCTCTGTAGAAAGGAATATAAAACACATTAATCATAAGTCTAGTTACAATTTCATGGTTTCATTTAAAAATGAGCTCTGATACAAATATAAACACTTTTTGTTTATCATGGCATAAGAGTTATATGGGTGAACAATGAAGACCCTAGCAAATTATATTATTTGAAAGCACTTTTATCATAAGGTTTTACTCAATTATAAACTGTTTATTTAATAACATAGGTGATATCCCAAACCAAACTGAAAATCCAAGCTCGGCAGTTTTGCAGATGAAGTATTTTTATTATATATATATATATATATATATATATACATATATATATAAATAAATATATACATATATATATTTATACATATGTATATATATAAATTTATACATATGTATAAATTTATATATATATATATTTATATGTATATATATATTTATTTTTTACCTGAGTTCTACTGTATATATGTATATATTTATTTATATATATATTTTTATATATATTTATTTTTTACCTGAGTTCTACTGATGAGTCAAAGAAACAAATCAAATCTTTGGTGAGCTGCACTTCAAACACAGGAGGAACTCCATTTTTACTTTTATATTCAAGTGGATTAATCTTGATGGAGCCTTTCATTCCAAAATGAATCCTGAAACATCAAACCTGCTTATGAATAGATGTATACATCATATGTCAAACTTTTTCCTTTACTTTTTTTGATCATAAGCAAATAAATGTTAGTCATGATAGGCACTTTGGGCAAAAAGTTGTGGCTAATATTATATATTCTTCTCTTATAATCTTGTGTCCTTATAAAGCTAGAAGATGTGACAATCAGTTTTTCAAACCACAAATAAAATAACTTCTAGAGAAATAATTAGGCCTCAATCGTAAGTTGAAGAAAACATACTCCTGCTCTTCTTTCCTTATCAGATGAAATATCTTTTATTCATAGTACAGTCTAGCATCTCTGGGTATTTTCTGATTCAAAGGCTTGAGATAAGGCTAAAGTTAAATTGCCTATAGTTTGTGTTTATAAATTCTACAAAGTCACTAACATTCAAATTCCTTATTTCTAACCACAATGGATTGGAAATGTTTACCTATCACAAAATAAGGTCTACAGTGTAAGACACTTTTTTTCTTCTGCACTGCTTTGGGCTGAGCAATAAAACAATTTCTATGCAAAATTTTCTGTATAAAGAAGAGGGAGAGGAAGGATGAGAGAAAGAGGAAGGGAATGAGAAAGAGTGAAGGAGACAGAACAAGTCAATAGCTATTGTCTTCAATTCTTTTCGTTTTCTTTTCCCTTTACAAATGTATTGGGAAGAAGGGATTTATAAATATTTACAGTTAACTTTAAAGCCACAATGCAGTAATGAAAAATTCATAACCTTTCAGATTTTATAGAATTGATTAGCATGTCCAGTAAAAAAAAAGGAAAAAAAGGAGTGATTCTGTGAGATCTCTGATGATGAAGATCAAAAATGATTCTCAAGATGAAATATTGTGTTCTGCCTTTCAAATCCATCTTCTTATAGCTTTGCTGAGTTAATAAATATGGTTCTTTTGGCAGCAAATGTTACTGCTCTGTGCTTCTAATTCCAAAGCACCATGTTAGAGTATTGTACAAGGTTAACCAGTCTAACTTTAAAAATGTGGGTTTTAAACTCTGTGTGCCCTACTATCAATCATAAATGCATTTTACATGCCCCATAGTTCTTGACAGGAAAAATGTGTGCCTGTAAGTACTCCATAATTTAGCTTATGGAGGTTCAGCCCCAGTGAAAGGTGTACAACTGTCATGCCCAGAAGCCATCATAGCTAAAATCTTTTCAGCTGCATGGCTCATAAAGTGGATTCTAAATCACTTTTCATAATGAAACCACATCCACATCAAAAATCTCAAAGGTTAAGACCCAATTCAAATGCAGGAACAGCTTCAATAAGAACTGTAAATAAAACAAATGTTTCTTTGTCCTGTAAATCTACTCAATTTAGGAGAAAATGTGCATAAAACAACTTTTAATCTTACATTTATTTATATTTATTTTAATTAAATAGCTAAATAGTATAATTGAGTCTCAATAAGCCAACACATTTTGTGTGTTTAGCATTAAGTACCTTTTATCTTTTAAAAAATATTTTATTTTATTTTTTAAATTGGTGCTTTTATCTTAAATTAAGACTATATCAGTATCATGAAAAACTTCAAAATATCTATAATGTTTTAACAATTGACATACTATTTTTGTATAGACCATCACACAAACACATATTACATTCAGAAAAGAAATTTTAAGTTTCATTTGCTTGTCAATATTCCTTACAATCAATTAAATTAGTTGAGAAAATTTTTACTAGCTCTTTATTTCTGTCTCTTGATCTTCCTCAAGGTCCTTCCACTTCCAATCCAAATGGTTACCTGAGACAATTCACTCTGCATAATATGGCAACCACAGTTGCCTGGTTCAAGAATGGGCATTAGGCCAAACCTGGACTGGCCTCTATTAATCCCTTTGATACAGCTGATTAAGGAATGGGCCGCTGTCCTAAGCTAGAGTCATCAGTATCCAGGCTGGAGTCATCAGTTCTGTTGATGAATTTGTGGACTGGGGACACAGAGAGAGCAGTTTCTCCTTTGTACTGGAATAGCTAAGATGGGAGCTCTCTGTGGGAATGTTTCCATATAGGGATGGACCTCAGTGAAGTTGAGGAAGGCCAGTCTCCAGAGAGGAAGATGATAGCCGACTTAAGTGAGGAGCGGCATCAAGAAAGACACAAATTGAGTTCTAATGGCTTCCTGTTTTTGCTTCTAGTTCTCCCTCAACCTGCGTGTACTATCTCTAGATTCCATAAGATATCCTATATTCTTGTAATAATTATTGAATTTGCTTGAGTTGTACTGCTGTCACTTGCAGCCAGTTACAACATAAAAATTATGCCCAAACTAAAGCTAAATGATAGTAAGAAAATTACTCTAGTTAGAAACAGTTTCCTAAAACAAATTAATAAATAAGCCCTGATCCTGTCTTAAACATCATCTTCTTCTGAGTTATCACTATCAGAATAATATGTACATTATTAAGCACACAAAAAAATGCATAGGCAATTGCATGGTTGCAGGCTCATGTAAATGACAACCACACCAGTAAGACCATGACTTTGGAAAACTATCAAGTGGTCAGAAATGTCCTAAAGATAATAAGAAATGTAGAGTAGCTGAACATAGTCACTGTAAAACCCATGCTTGGAATTCAAAGAAAGAGTTTGTAAAAAGATAAAGTTTCATCATGCTGAGAAAGAAAAGGGAATTTTACTTAGAACACAGAAAGCTAAATGTAAACATAGTTCCCACCCTAACATGAGAGGAAAAATTATACTACTTATAAAATCATACATTTACTTAAGTCCATCAGAGACCTAAGGTTGCAAGGCAACCAGGAGAGATAAATTCCAAATTGTGACAAGACCCTCTGAGGAAAGTCAGAAAGCACACATTGTTTTATTTATGACAGCACACAGGAAGAAGAGAAGCCTATCATAAAAACAGGTCAGAATAAAACAGCTGAAATTTTCAACAAGCTTTTAAAAACCAAGTATAGGGTAGTGTGAAAGTTCAGAATCCCTGCTATCTCATTCACAAGAGTGGCATCCACACACTCATGGGCATCCATTGGTGAGCTGGGTATGATAAAGAGGAATCAGGGTAGGGAACCTGAAAGGGCTGCCTTTTGTGCTGACACCTTTCTGTATGAAGCCCTACTTCTTGAATACTTCTCTAGTATGAATCAGAAGTCTTAAAAAGTCTTAAGCTGTAGCTGAGAGAGAGAGGTAGGAACAAAAGCCCTCTGCCTGTTTAATCAGTTTTGCACTGAGTAGAAGCTTAGGGGGCAGAGTAGGAGACCCTTCTACAGCCAGACCCAGGCAAAGGTGCACTGCTCTTCAGGGTGGAAGCAAAAGCCATCTGTTCTAAGGGGCAAGGCAGGAAGTCAGCTCTGACACAGAATAATGAAAAGATCTGAAGAGAAATCTGGCACAAAGGAAGGAAGCTCTAGGACCTAAGAACACTCACAGAGGTAAGGCCCAGTTAGGCTGCCATAGGGAGGAGAGGGAACCCTGAGGTCCAATGCACAAGACCTGCCCAAGACTACAGCTGGTCCAGGAGAAACAAGAACCTCCATTGTTCCTATCACGAGCTTCTCAATGAGTAACAAGCAACAGTGGTCTACTGCTAGGGAAGCAGCAAGAGTGGAGAGACTGCCTCCCTTGGAGACAAATGCTGATTGTGGAGCAAGAATCCAGAGAAACCATCCACACTAAGCAGTAACAGCCGGGCCTTTGAAGTCATTGGCATATGTACAACAGAAGGCAACAACAACCCACCAAAACCCAAACCAAGCCCAACTACTTACCAGATTCACTTAGTTTCCTACACTAATGACCTGACAGGAGAGGCATTACCATTTCCAGGCTTAAATATTATTTAGCTTAGACTCTTCAGGAAATGATGCCTGGGATTTATCTCTTATTCTACCTGTACATGATGTCTGAGACTCAAAAGGTCTCTCTCTCTCTCTCTCTCTCTCTCTCTCTCTCTCTCTCTCTCTCTCTCTCTCTCTCACACACACACACACACACTAAAAAAAAACAACATCAAGAGATAGTAGCCGGGTATGGTGGTGCACGCTTGTAATCCCAGCATTTGGGAGGCTGAAACTGGAGGATCTGGGTTTGCAGTCAGCCTCAGCTACCTAGTGAGGCACTCCACAACTTAGTGAGACCCTGTTTCAAAATAAAGAATAAAAAATAGGGCTGGGGGTATAGCTCAGAGGTAGAATGCCCCTGGGTTCAATCCCCAGTACCACAAAAAAAAAAAAAAAAAAAGAGAGATAAAGTAGTCAGTGAAACAGATCCAATGAAGTCCCAGAGTCCCAGATGGTATGACAGGTGATTAAAGAGTGATTTTGAAATTAGAATTGAAATATTTATTATAGTCAATTTTATGTTATGTATCAGTCATTAATATATTACTGGTTAAATATGAGGTGACCTAGTACAAAAGCACATGAGAAGATGGGAAATTTCTTTTTATTTTTTTGTGCAGTACTGGGAATTGAACCGAGGCATTCTACCTCCAGGCTAAGCTCCCAGTCCTATTTTTTATTCTTTATTTTGAAACAGGGTCTCACTAAGTAGCTGAGGCTGGCCGAGAACCTGGATCCTCCAGTCTCAGCCTCCCATGTACTGGGATTATAAGCGTGTGCCACTAGGCCCGGCTAGGGAAATTTCAACAGAGAAATAAAATACATATCTGAGATAAACAAAACTCTTTCAATGAGCAGGTGAGCAGACTGCACACAGTGGAGGAAAACATACATGGAATTGGATATAGATTAATAAAAATTATCCAAACAAAAGGACATGTGTGCTTTAGACATGACATAGGGCAGAAATTATCTTTTATATTTATTTACTACCATGTTTCCTATTTCCTTTCTGAAGATTCAAACTTCAACCTGTTATTATATTCCTTATGCTGCACAGATTTTCTTTGACTTTTTTGTGTTACAGATCTGCTGGTACCGGATTCTTTTACCTTTTTGTTTGTTTGTTTGTTTTAAAGTCTTTATTATACCTTCTTAATTGATATGTTTGATGGGTTTAGAATTCTCAGCTGAGAAGTATTGTCCTCTCAGCAATTTAAAGAGGTTGCCTTATGGAGTTTCTGATGAGAAGTCCAATGTATTTTATACCTTTGTTCCTTTGTGTGTATTGTCTCTTTTTATCTGGTTGCTTCGAGGATTTCTCTTCATCTTTGGTTTTTATCACATTGGCAATTTAACTCTTCGAATATGTCTTCTGCCCTATTATTTCTTTCTTCGGGGATTCTAGTGAAAAGTATGTTAGAATATTTGACCTTGTTTCACATCTTCGTTAATTCTGTTCAATTCTTGCTCATTACTTCTTTTAAAAATGTCTTTTATTCTCTCTCTCTCCTATTCTTGGACCTCCAAATAAATTAGACCAGTTAATAGTGTACTAATACAAAATCCACATAGACACTTTGAGAAAATCAGACAGGAGTGGAAAATCCTCAACTCATTTGAAGGCCAGCATTATCCTAACACCAAAATGAGACAAAGACACTGAAAAGTAAAACTTCAGGCTAGTATTACTCTTGAAAAAAAAATGATAAAATAAATCTAGCAATATATAGAAAGGATAGTATGTCATGACAAAGTGGAGTGCATCCTGGAAATGCTTATGTAAAATTCAAAAATCAATCAGAATAATTCACCATATGAATGAAATAATATGATAGATGCTGGAAAAATACTTGAAAAATGTAATGTTAATTTACAATATAAATTCTCAACAAAGTAGAAATAAAGGGAAAATTTGTCAACCTAACAAAGGACATCCATGAAAAAATAAGGTTAATTCCACAGAGGAAAAGGCAAAGCTGTCTACTCTCACCATTTCTACTCAACATCATATTGGGGTTCCTGGCCAATGCAATCTAGGAAAAAAGAGAAATAAAAGAGACATAGATTTGAAAGTAAGACATAAAACTGTCTAAATTCACAGATGACATGACTATCTACCCAGGAAATATTAAAGAAGTACCAAAAAATAAAACTAATAGAATAACTAAGTTTAGCAAGATTGCAGGAAACAATTTCAATACACAAAAGCTGTAATTTCCATATACTAGCAATGAGCAATTGGAAATTCAAATAAAAAGAGTACTCTTTACAACAAGAGCACCAAAAACCACACTTGGCAGAAATTTTACATATAAAAGAACATACAATTGTTTGTATGTGGTCACTGTGGCCAGATGATGTTTCCAAAAGGAATACTGTCCCTCAAAGACAAGTAGATATGCTGGGGAAATACCTTAAAGTATATAATTTAGTTTGGAATCTTTACCCCTTTTCAGCTTCTCCCAACATGTTATGTGACAGAGTATAAAAGCTGTAACTCAGCTGTAAAACCCTGTAGCAAGTAGCTTATGATAAATTCCATAAGAATATCTTAGCAAACTAAGGACTGTTACATCATCATTTGCATATTACATTAGAGGTGCATACCAATTAAAGTCCAGTAATCTACAAAAGCAACTATGTATAAAGCTTTTTTGAAATGGCAAGGCCTATACAATATTTCAGATATAGTTTCTGGTGTGAGTATGTATGTTAATTCTAATCAATTGTGTAAATCACAAATTGGAAGTAGCAAGGCCTTTTGGAAAGAGATGCTCATTAAATACTAGTCCAAAATGTCACAGCTGAGTCCATTTCGAAATGAAAACGACAGCTTATAGGGTGGGTATGTCTGGATGAATAGGGATATTGATATATGCTCACATTATACTGGCAATATATGCATCAAAACTAGTAAAGATTTTATATGGTAGCAGGATTACAAATGTATTATTTTATGTTTATTTTTCACAATTTCTCAGTTATCTCTAGTATTTGTTATAGTTACAACAAAAAAACTAAAATTGATTCTTGTCTTGTTTTAGTTGAAGAGTTACTACTGCAAAGTGTTCAGAAGTAGTATAGGTACTATTAACAGCACAAATATGCTTATATAATAAACATATATCAAGTAATTTTTAGTATATTCTGTGACAGTGTATTTGGAAATATCACTGACTAACAGAAATAATTACTCTCCAAATTTTAGTTTTCTTAAGAATGGATTTTTTTACATGGCAGGTTCTCTTATAATGGACCACACCTATATTCTACTTTCATAAATAAATGAATCCTAGAAGATTCATGATCTGAATAATAATAATGATGATGATAATAATAATAATGCTACAATGCCACTATTACTAAAATCCATGGGCAATTCTTATCATGAGCAGCTGGGTATTAAGGGAAAACTGTAAGAATCTTGAAGAATGATTCCTGCAAATGCCATTTAGAACACAGACCAATCTTGTGAGTAGAAAATAGAAATAATGAAGGCTACAATTCTATCTCAGGCTCACAGATCTGCAGCCTCACACAAGATCACATTTCTTTGACAAGAGTCATCCATTCCCCTAAGAAGCACAGGTTGCCAGTGCATATATTGAGCTTATATTACATTGTGAAAGAGGATGCAGTTGATTTTAGGCTGTTGAGTTTAGATTCCAACAGGTGATCTGCCACTGACCTTGAATTGTTACATACAACAGTTGTTAAGGTTGCAGGAAATAGAAAGGATGCATGCCTATTTTTTCCCACCCATACACTGGGCTACTTACACTCTGGGGATGGTATTAGTTCATGTAAGAAGTGATTGCCCTTGTTTAGAACTTCATGGTACACTGACTGACAGCCCTGCACTGAGAAATGATTCTCTCCTTATCAGTCTAGTAGAGAACACTTGATAAAACCTCCCTCTCATCTTACAGAAATAAATCTCCACCAAACACCAGAGAATCAATGACATATCAATGTTTTCAACTATTGTGCATGGATTCCATTGTGTCCTACTTTGTCCAGAGCTCAGGGTTTTGAATGGCATCAATCTACAACAGCAGTCATGGAACCTGCAATATATCATTACTGCAGGAACCAGTCCGGCATATGCTGACGTTATCAATCCCAGACTAAGAAAAACCATGAAGTGACAATGTTGTCCAAGGACAGCAGCTGCTGACAGTGAAGAGTGAACACCTCAAAGGAAAAGCAATTACATAAACCTGAAGTACTCTAAATATGTGGTAGATGAGATGCAATAAATAACAATCATAGAGTCACATCATCTCTTTATAAGCATTATTCACTTTCAGTTGGAAGCACAGGGTTCAGTCACAGGTCTTTTCTTTTTAAGAAGGTGATAACTGTTCAGTATCTTAAAGAAACACTAAGAGGATTCAAGGAAGCACAACCCATGTTAATAGTTTGCAATAGCTGAGGTTAAACTCAGAAAAGGCAGATGGAAATTCAATACACATAAAAAAAAGTCACAGACCTTTTTCATTTTTCTGCAAAAATTAAGTAGGTGACCATGCATTGCAATTACATAAATTTTGATGGTTTTTATCAGAAAGTTAATGAAGGTGTAGATTGCCCGTCCTTCTTTACCCATATATCAGCCATAAATTTCCATAAGAACTCTTAAACAATGGAGAGCCTGCTATTTCTGAGGAAAGTTTTTGAATTCTCTAAGTTCAGTTCCCAAATTCTGTTGAAGGATTCAGAGAAAGAAGGAAGACAGAAAAATATAAAAATCTAGTGATACATTTAAACCAGACTAGGGCTTGTTGCAAATATAAAATGATAGCCCTGAATGCAATGAACATTTGGTGACAACAAGAGAAGAGACATGAGCTAGTCTAGGGAGTTTGGGGAACAGCAAGACAGAGATATGTGGCTGTAATGCATCTTGGGAAGCGCTGACGGCCTATCCATTTTTTTAAGAGAAATAAATTGACTAGCTTCCAAGTTACAATGACATCACAATTTATTCTTCTTCTGCTTATTGCTTTCTGAGATAGAACCTCAACCTCTTATATTAGAGCTCTCTTAAACATGGAGTACTTTCTACATGATTAAATGTGACACCTGGCAAACTGTGAGAAAAGCCTTCTACACATCTTTAAACATGGAGCGATAAGATGTATTGTGCAGGTTTATCTTACCGTAAAGCTTTTGGACCAAAGTACATAAAGAGTTCCTTCCCCAAAGTTTCCACGCCACTGTAAACACATCTATTAAAGAGTCTGGAGAAATTCCGGGTGGAATCTATATTATTATTCAGTGCAGCAGCCTGGTTGAAAATAAACACATAAACACACACACATATACAAACCCTAAACAAAATTATAATTTAGTTCTTAAATATATTTCTATTACTTCACGCCCAGGTGCATTCCAACGAGAAGAATAAGCTCCAACAAGTCAAGTAATGTAATCAGCTGTTTACATACATTTTGTCAAATTACCATGTAGTCATTTAAAAAGAGAGCAGCCAAAAACATTAAGTAAAGGAAAGTAATTGGCAGACAATCAAAATGAGCTTCTTCCAGGACCATACCTCTGGCATATATGAAAAGGAAGCACAGGAAAACAATGTGAATGTGTTGAAATTAGCAACCAGAATATAAAGTCTTTTATTTCTAGGAGGAGAGCCAAGTTCCCTGAAAGAGTATTCAAATAAAAA
>PVLC010000138.1:167500-239246 GCA_004027655.1 Graphiurus murinus
CAATCAATCAATCAATCAATAAACAAACAACTAAATAAATAAATAAATAAAATCTATCCAATATCTGACTGGACAATTACAAAGTCTTTCATTAACTGCCACATCACTATTCCTCAGTATACAGTCCTAAATCTATTGCCCCACTTCTATTCCTCCCAAAATGGAAAATTTCATGACTAGGTTACTCTCACTACTTATCTTCTCCCTGACCAGATGTTCTTTCCTGTTTGATTCTGACTTTATCATGTTTTATAATGGCTCCTGGCAAACAGATAAGATAACCTTGAAATAAGCAGTGCTGTCACAACACCTAATAAAATAGAGAATGACTAAATGAGTCCCGACTGTCTCATTGCTAAGTTAACAGTTTGACAAGAACGTACATCATTGAGTTAAAAACTCTAGAAGCCAACAGCTATAAAGTTCATGTTATCTACTTGGCTTTGTCTATAACACTGATGTTTTCTGACAACAAAAGTGGTTTGTGACATATAGAAAGACAACCTTCTTCATTAGAAATGGATCGTTCATGGTCGTTTAATTAAAGTAATTCGTTTTAGAAAAGTGTATTTATCTTCCACTGTGTGTCAGGTTTTGATTTAGAAGCTGGGAATGGATCAGTAAATAAAACAATTAAAACCATCCTGCCCTTATAGAGTTTATGTTCTTGTAGTAGGAAGGTACAGCAGTAAATCTAAGAATACAGTATGTTAGAACATTATGAAAAGAAATAGAAATGAGAAGAGATCAACTTTGGGGAGACTGTAACAAGTCGAAGTTTTAAAGGGGCAGTCATCAGCTCATTGGGAAATTGGCCTTTGAGCAGAGCAGGTTTTAAATGAGCCGGGAGAGGGAGCCATAATTCAGGCAAAAGAAATGGCAGCGCAAAGACATTGGGATGCTATGGACCAATGTGGCCACCACACAACAGGGGCAATAGTAGAGAAAAATGAGGTTTGATTTATGTGTTACTGACTCTGTGGGTTCTTGTGCTGTCTATCAGAAAAATCAGATGAAGGTACATTGGCACAGAAACAAAGCTTTCTATTCTTACGCAGGGAGGTAATACAAGGGAACAAAAATCCCAGGCTAACTCAAATGAAGGAAAAAGGTGTACAGCTTTTACGGCATCTTCTTGGTAGGCAGGGGCCCACAATAGTAATCAAAAAGGTCCAATCTAAGGAGTGGCCTTCTCTCTGACGGTAATTGATTAGAAGAAAAATATGATCTATTGTACTACTTTATAAACATTCTCTAGCTGCTAGACAGAATTTTGGCTGAGGAGGTTTCAAGTAAAAACCAAGAAAGTACATAGAAGGCAAATGCAAAACCCCAGCCAAGAGACAGAGATTTGGACCAATAAAACAGTACAAAGTGGGCAGATTTTAAATATATTTTGAAGGTAAGGCAAATAGTATTTGCTAGTGGATTGAATGTTGGAGTGGAGAGACAGGTTCAGGATAATAAGTTTTAGGCCTGAACCACTGAAAAGATAGAAATGCCATTCACCAAGATAAGGAAGACAGGACACATTGGGACAGGCAAAACAGTAGTTTTAGACATGTTAGGTTTGAGATGTCTATTAGAAAGTTGTTGATTAAGCAGATGAATATAGGAATATCAAGTTTAGGAGAGATGTCTGAGTTGAAGATATGAATTTGTTCAATAATCAGAAAATAAGTGGTTTCTAAAGCCGTGACACTGGAATGAATATATATCTGAATATATATATATATATATATATGTATGTATATATATATATATATACATACATATATATATATATATATACATATATATATATATATGACTAAGAGAAGGGACACAAGAACTGAAGTCTCAGGCACTACAATGTTACACTGTTGGGAAAAAGAGGAAGAACCAGCAAAGGAACATTATGATGACAGGAAGAAATGTAGGAAGAACTAGAAAAGGAGAATGAGAAGGTAGGAGCAAAAACAAGCAAGTGTAGCATTCCAGAATCAAGTGAAAAAGCATCTTTTAAGGAAGCATGTCAATGGCTGCTTAAAAAAAAAAATCAATTATGATGAAGACTGAGACTTGACCACTGGATTTAGCAACGTGGTAGTAACTAGTGACAAGAGTTTGGAAAAGTGAGAGGGGCAAAACCCTGGTTGGAGTGCCTTATTATCAAAACACTGAAATTTGACTAATGAAGAACACAGCTGAAACTTCCCTTAGAGCCAACAAAAAAAGGCAGATTTATTTAAGTTTTCTTTTTGGCCAGAATCAATCCCTTAAGGCATCAAAGATTATCCTGGAACATATATCTATATCTACAAATCCTTTATCAACTATCAGAAATTATAGAAAGATCTAAATGAGAAAAATTTGGCCATTTAGTAAAACAATGTCTAAGTGGATGGTCCTTCAAAACTTTATGGCTACTGGGCAACTTTTTAAGACAAAGAATACATGCCCTAGCTAATGAATTCTGTTGTGCCTAAGAAGAGGATCCAAAAATATAAAGACCAATATACTTAAAATGCATGACCATTATATATCTTCATGCAGCTGACAGTGAAAAATAAAGTATGCTATCCCGGATGATAGCACATTTAAGAGAACCTCAAACTAAATCCTTAATATATGTCTCACATGACTATTCTCCATAATTCAAAAATATACAGCCAGGCATGGTGGCACATGCCTGCAATCCCAGTATTTGGGAGGCTGATACAGGTGGATCGCAGGTTCAAAGCCAGCCTCGGCAAGTTAGCAAGGCTCTCAACAACTTTGTGAGACCTTGTTTCCAAATAAAAAAAATAAAACAAGGCTAGGGTATAGCTCAAAGGTAGGATACCCCTGGGTTCCATCCCCAGCACCACAGAAATAAATAAATGAATAATAAACAGACGATATACAATATGACATAAAAAAAGAAAAATTGAAATGGTCATGTAAATAAAGGTTCTATACATGTTGAAACAGATGTTTATGTCCAGATGAATGTAAATATTATAACAGATGTTTGCAGAAGAACAAACAGGAATGATCACAGATGGAGAAACATTCACTTGTGGAAATATTCTGACCTGACCTAGCAAATGTCTTTGGTGCCACAGAAGTTCTTCCAGTTACAGATGTTGTGTGACCTTGGCTTGAATACACTTAAGAATTAATTTTTTAAATACCTGATGAGGTGCTTGGGAATTAAAATGAAATGTGGGCATAAACTCCTTCTTGCTTACATATAATTCTCTAGAGAATTATGAACTATGTAATTTATCTGGGCAGCTGAATAATCCTGAGGCTTCCTACCTGCTCCACTTAGCATAGTGTTTTCTAAACCACGGTCATGGTACTTACTACTCTAAGTTATTATTTGTGTGTGCCTTGTAGTTCTCCCATATCTGTATAAGCTCCTTGGAGACAGTAACTCCTGTTTATCTAATGTCCTCCAGGGCTTTACACAATCCCTGGGGTTCAGTAAACATTTGCAGAATTAAACAGATCCTTTCTCCTCTCGGAAAACTGTGTGGCTTTACAAAACCAACTCACTGTTTCCCTACCTACCATGCCATCTTGCTTTATCTTTCCCAAGATTTCTTGGCAAAAATCAAACAAACAAACAAAAAACCCCACAAAACTACCATGTGTTTCATGTTCTTTTAAAGTATATTAATATCCTAGTTCTTATTTTCCCATAATCTGGAATGAAGATCTTAATATAAGAGAACAAAATTCTAATGACTATTGAAAGCTACGTAGAAAAAAAAATACATCAGAATTTCCCATAAAGTAAAAAGAATTTGATAGGGAGGATGGGAAAGGGATTGCTGTATGTTCAGCAAAAAGTCCCAGAGCACTCTTTTTTTTTTTTTTTGACAGGTTTATTTAGCATTTAAACATTGTTTAAAAAAAAAAAGAATACCTATTCTAATACTTTATTTTTGTTTGGAGGGAACTGGTATGTGAAGATAATTTTTTTATTTAGTTGCCCATCATGCAAGTGCATTGTACAAGTCAGGGGATTCCCAAGACACTATCATTTCTAAAATAATCAGCTCTGAGTAATACCTGGAACAAAATAAAAATTGCAACTTTGACTATGACAAACCCCTGCATATACTTTCCATTTAAAAATTCCATTTCAAGAGGAAATTCTGTTGTGCCAGTGATGGTTTGTTCCACTTATTTTAAGAGCTATTGTGTACAAATTGGGTAAGGCTTTTACAATAAACCTAAGATTTACAATATATTCACTTGTCCTACTGTAGAATCCAGGGTTATCACCTCTTTCTACAAGCTCCTGCTGCCTAGACAAGTTCAAAAATTAATTTCCACAAGCCTATTATCTTTACTGTAACTATACACAATTGCCCAATATATACTTGACTTTCTCATGTTGACCCTCATAATCCTGTTACTGTATTATTTGAACATTTCAACCTTTTTTTTTTTTCTGAAATAGAGATGAAAATCTCCTTTGCCACAATTTTAAGTATGATTGAGTAGGGTTCACCTTCCCATTTTCAAGTGGCTTAATAATATGAAATCTTCAAAACAACATATATTTTCAGAGACAGCACATGATTTATTGTGCTGATTACCATTTATCCTGCCTATCCATTGGTGAACAAGGAAGATGAACTTTTCAGAGCAGAGCAAGACTTTTTCATAGATAAATGTTTCAACTTTAGTGCAGTTACATATTGTCTCCACAAAGAAGAAAATACCATATTTCTTTTCAGATTTTCTTTTTTTCTTCTTAAATGCTCTTTTCCCTGGAATTCAACATTTTACTTAATCAGAGGTCACTCATCTACCAATTTAAGCCATCAAAGAACCTAATTTTAAAATGGTCTCTAAGCTCCAAAAATAAAGGTCTTTAGGTCCATATATTCCATATTTCTTTAAAGAGCAGAACCTTTGAGCAGTTACCCAGAAACTAAATACTTTCTACCTTATTTGAGGGCATCAAGTGATTACAAACTCTTTAATAGAGTGTTCCTGGGATAAATGGTTCTGGTGAGAAAGTCCTGGTCCAGGAGAAAAAGGAGCAATTACCAGAATGTTTATTTTGCTATGCACTCAGCTATGAGTTTTATATATCTTCTAGTTTAATCCTGACCAAATAAACTGCAACTATAAGCATCCCCAGATGAGGAAGTAACAGAGGAGTGGGAATTCAAAATCAAGTTGATCAGAGGTTCTTTTCTCTACAACACACTGGACCATGTTGGATAAAAAGACCATGGAAAATCACTTCCCTCAGTCTGCTCTTTCGTAAGAATAATGTGATGTTATTTGTTCTGTTATCATTCTGTTCATGGTCCATTATAATGCTGGATGTTGATAATGATGATCCTAAGTCACTATGGAGAAATAATTATCAATATCTATTTAAGAAGGCAAGAAGTACACAATGAGCTGGGTGTGGTCACTCACTCATGTCTATAATCCCAGTACTTGGGAGATGAGACAGGAGGATCTCAGGTTCAGGTTCAAGACTAGCCTCAGCAACTTAGGGAGACTCTGTTTCCAAATAAAAAATAAAATAGGGCTGGGTGTGTAGCCCCTGGGTTCAATCCCCAGCAACACAGACTACATACACAAACACACTCTACACAATGTATGTTCTATAACATGTTTAAAAACTCCTTTGAAAATTTAAAAGAATGAGCTTTAACTGGAAAATCAATCTCTGTGAATCAGCTTGGTCCTACAAGTAATGACAAAAAAATGAGCTATGATTTTTTAAAAATCTACTTTGAAGAAGATAGGAGGAAAACTTTTACTATAGGGCTTCCTTATTTTGATGTAGCAGGCATTTACAATAACATGTCCAAAAAAATACACATATACTCCAAATGAAAGATTCCAAAAGGAAATGATTTTTAAATCCTTAATCATTTTGCACTATTCAAAATTTTGCTCTTCTCCATCCCTCAACTTTTATTAAATCCTAACCTGTCCGTGACACTCTGAAGTATACATAAAAAGATAAAGTTATAGGAATAGCCAGTAGAATATGATTCAAGTGAAATGAATACTTATAAATAAACTGTTTCATATCCTGTTTTGTGAAAGGAAATTATAAACACATGCAGATTACACACTGATTTCACTAAAATATTGTACCCACCCAACAATTAAAATCTGAGGATTGACTCTTCAAAGCTCATTAGCCAGACATGTTCATTTACATTCCAATATTGTTTCTTACCAGAAGGTTCAACAAGCTCCAGCAGAGTTTTATGCAGTGTGCTTACACAGTTGCATAATTTTGTGCTGACAAGACAGTGGATCAAAACTCAGAGAAATAATATAGTGCATACATGACTGGCAGATGCTGAGATCCTCTATGGCTAGGCTTTCTTCTTCAAAATGAGGATTAGATGTCACAGGGAGAGAGATGCATTAAATGTTTCTCTATGAACTTTAAGCTGGAACAAAGAGGAACACTATAAGACAAACAGAGTAACTGCTTCTTTATGGCAGTATCTATTGAGGTAATTCTTTTTGCTTGGCTTTTGAAACAATGATTATTTAAATATTTTAGGTGCCCATTACTATTTCTTTAGCTCACCTTTGTAATTATTTTCATGTTTACTATACTGTAAAGAATACCATATATAGTTATTAAGTTATTTTTAAATGCTGCTTGGAGATAACTGATCATTTCAAGT
This sequence comes from Graphiurus murinus, assembly GCA_004027655.1. Lineage (NCBI taxonomy): Eukaryota > Metazoa > Chordata > Mammalia > Rodentia > Gliridae > Graphiurus > Graphiurus murinus. The sequence continues at coordinate 174,154 of PVLC010000138.1, forward strand.
CAGCAGCAGAGACATTGAAATAGCTTTAACTCTCTGGCATACATGCCTAGGAAACAAGAGATCACCTGTTACAATAATGATCTAGCAAGAAGCTAGATCATGTTTCAATGAAATTTACTATGGAACCAATATCCCTCTAAATGCAAAAGACTACATATTTAGAAAGGCTACTACTATTATTATTGTTGAACTGGGAACTGAAATCAGGGGCCCTCTACCACTGAGCTACATTCCTATCATCAGCCCTTATTTTATTTTTTTTTTTTTTTGAGACAAGGTTTTGTTAAGTTGCCCAGGCTGGACTCACACTTTGATCCTCCTGCTTCAGCTTCCAGTGTTGCTGGGACTGTAGGCGTATGCCACCACACCCAGCTATTATTTTTTTGTTATTATTATTTTTAGATCAAAGACCCAGAATGTGAAGACATGGCAAAATACTTAGAAGCTTCTCAATAGCCGCAAGATTATTAATTCCATACTAAAAGAACCAGACTCCTCATCCTAATCAGAGACCTGTTCCAATTTTCAACTGTTTTTTTCTATAAAGGAATCAAACATCATGGCTTTAAATGCATGTCTATTTATTTGTGGATATAATTTACTGAGTATTGTCATTCAGTGATGGTAATCATTGCCCAATCATTAATGAAGCATTTATATTAGCTTATCAGGCTGTCATCTGAATGAAAACTGTAGGAAGAGAATTGACTAAATTGAAGAAAACTAAAAATGGTGGCAGACATAGCCAAAACCCAAGGTCACACTTCTCTAGTTAATAAGTAACCACTACCACATACATGGTGTTCCCTTTGGAGTAGGAAAGAAGGGAGATCAAACCCTCCTCAAGTCCTCACTACTCATATGATCTTGGACAATGGATTTTAAACTCACTCTGATCCTCACATTCCTTTTGTGTAGAATCAGTTTAATCTTTTATTACAGAGTTATTCTTCTTCATGACTACAAGAAATGAAAAAGAACTTCATGCCTTGCCACCAGAGATAATCCTAACAAATTCAAAAGAAAATGTTCATACTCTTTTGCCTAAATATCAGTGAGGTAATTATTTAAAACATTAGGCTGGATTCTTGCAGCAGGAACCTTATCTTATTCATCTTTATATCCCTAGGAGCTAGCCTTAATGCCTAAGACAAAATATATTATTATTGAATGATATAAATTATGATAACATAAGGATATTCATATCATTCCCATTTTAGCCATATAGTCTATACTTCTTAGTCATTCTCTTCCCTCTTTTAATCTCCACCACCAGCACATAGTCCAAGCTACTAGGATCACTGCTCATTTCCCTAGTCTCCCAAATGAGGGAGCAGTGCCTACTTTTGCTTTCCTCCAGGCTTTTATTCCTTTCAGAGTATAAATGAATCTCATCATACAGTCAAGGAATACCAAGACTCTTAGAATAAATACAAAGTCTCTAATTTGGTCTATAGAGTTCTCTGTGGTCTGCCTCCTGCTAATCAGCCAATATTATACCAAACCACCTCCCTTCTTTTTTATTCTCCCTTTTCCATCCACACTGGTTTCCTTTCAATCGTTGATAGCTAGAAGCTCTCTTTCTTTGCTGTTGTTCTGTTTCCGGTATTCTGTGGCCAACCTTCAGCCCAGGTGCTGCATATCTCCTCCTACTTAGACTTCATAATTCAGCTGTGTTACTTCCCCAGGCCTCTGCTTCAGAGAACTTTCCAATTTATCTATCTGTATGCTATTCTTTAATGACTGTCGGTGTATCTTCTGAACTAAAATAAAGGTTTCAGAAAGATTAGCACAGGTGCCTTGAGAGTCTTCAAAATTTTGTTGAATGAATGATTTTCATAAACCTTAGTATTGTTAAGAAACCATTAAGAATCATCTCAGTAGTACTCTGAAACAACTTTGAGAAAAAGAATAATTTTAAAAAGTTCAGAGTACTTATTCTCATATCAAGTCAAAATAAATAAAAGGGCATTAGAAGAAGATGTAAAACTTGTTTTTTTTCCCCAAGTTTGAAAATGTATTTCCTTGGATTTAGAAATTCATTTCTTTCAAGTTGGAGCATATGCTAATTTCATAGCAGGCAACTTTTTCTATCCAGGACCAAAGGCTATGCGAAAGCTTTTGCAGGAGAAACTGAAGTACAGCACAATAGTGCATGTATCTATGAAATACAATCATCCACACATCTAAAGGGCTTTAAAATCATGACGGCTTAATCAGAATATTTTTAGTACATGTTCTAAATTTTTACCAAATGAATATCATATCATCTGCAATGAATGCCTGAGTGACAAAAAGTTGTGCTATAATTTACTTAAAAAAAAAAAAAAAAAAAATCCTCCCAGGCATGGTGGCTTGCGCTTGTAATCCCAGTACTTGGGAAACTGAGACAGGAGGATCACAGGTTCTCGGCCAACCATAGCTACTTAGTGAGGCCTTCTGCAACTTAGTGAGGCCCTGTTTCCAAATAAAGGGTAAAAAATAGGACTGGGGAGCCGGGCGTGGTGGCGCACGCTTGTAATCCCAGTACCTGGGAGACCAAGACAGGAGGATTCAGGTTCGCAGCCAGCCTCAGCTTCTCAACTACTTAGTGAGGCTCTCCGCAACTTAGTAAGACCCTGTTTCAAAATAAAGAATAAAAAATAGGACTGGGGGTGTAGCTCGGAGGTAGAATGCCCCTGGTTTCAATCCCCAGTACCGCCAAAAACAAAAACAAAAACAAAAAAATTCACTTCAGAGAACCAAAACTAGGTTTCACTGCCCCTTCATTAGACTGCAACTCTGAGTGAGAAATGAATCTTGAATTTTCTATGTGCAATTTTAGAATTATATACGTCACATACTTAACTAAGTGCAAGCATAAAGCTAGGGTTTTTTTGTTGTTGTTTTGTTTTTTGTTAAAGGCCCATTATCTTAAAAATGTGAAGGAAAAAACACCAGAGGTTGCAGAAATCTGATAATATTAACAGTTGGGAAATCCAGCTGTAGACATAAGGAAACCATCTTTTTATGGGTTACTAAGAAGTTAAGCAAGGTGACTTGGAATAAAACACCTTTAATTGACTCCATCCCGAGATTTCGCTCAGGAGGCAGTATTGGCCCAAAGTTCTGCCTAAGACTCACTTCGTCCCTCCCCCTCCCTTCCCTGTAAAGATAAACGGTGGGAATCGCGGGTCCCCAGGAAACTTGGACCAGAACAAAGATATGACATCCTGGAAAACTGTTAGGGATTTCATTCCAATTCTCCTATTTAAAGTTATAGGAATGGCTCACCTGGGAAGATGCGTGTGGCAATGCGCGGCCTCTCAAGCTCTGCAGAGCACTTCCCCGCACATTGGTCACAGCCTGGCCCGGGAGCACTCGAGCCCTAATTTTCTCTCCATTTAGAGTACAACCTGGTCCTTCCACCATCTCTCTAGCCGGCACAGTGATTCACAATTTGCAGGTCCTGAAAAGAAAACAACGGTAACTTTACCTCTGCTCAGGGCTCTGACTTGGCGGAAAGTTCAAATCTCCCGCGTGTCCGGCCCCGCCCAGGCCCCGCCCCGTCATTGTGACCACGCCCACTCCAGCCCGTGGCCCCGCCCAGACCCCGCGTTGTACTTGTCCTTGCTCTCCCCCTTGTGGGCCCGCAGAGTCCCTGCGGCTCAGGCGCTGGGGTTCTAGCATCCGGTTTTCCCAGTGTTTTGAGGAAACGCCAGCGCCCGATGGGTGGAGGCGGAGGAACTCTGCAGAACTGTAAGAAGAGAGGAAGATGGGACCCTCCCCTCCCCCACACAAACTTACTTTGCCTTAAGGCTTTGCCCTTGTGTTTGAGCTTCCCAGTTGAGGCACATTTTCAGAACTGACTCTCTTAAACTGTCCTAAAATCCAGTTTGGCAGGCCTATGTTCTTTGTATAACCTATTTGAATGTAAGGGGAGGTTTTATAGAACAAAAAGCTTTGATTTTTTTTTCTCCCATGGGTTTAACATGTCTTGGAAAGAGTTGGCTTTATATGCCAAATGCATGCGTCTATATATTTTTTTAAAAAATCTCTTCACTTTTAGATAACTAAGTGAACAAACACTACTCAATTCCGTGCATCTATTTGGTTATGGCATGCCCTGAGGTAGATACTATTTGTAATTGCTTAGGACGAACTCTATATGAATTTGAGGGCAATGCATAGCCTTTCAAATTTACCCACAAACGTAAGCAAAGATGAATACATACCTACATATAAATATATATGACTATATAGTTTTGTAAATTATGAAGAAATTATTCCTTTTTGAATTAAAATACAGCACATTAAAATAGAATGTCAATTTAGAAGTGATTCCAAGCTGGACGTGGTGGCGCACACTTGTAATCCCAGCATTCGGGAGGCTGAGACCGGAGGATCTGGGTTCGAGGCCAGCCTCAGCTACCTAGTGAGGCACTCCACAACTTAGTGAGACCCGGTTTCAAAATAAAGAATAAAAAATAGGGCTGGGGGTATAGCTCGGAGGTAGAATGCCCCTGAGTTCAATCCCCAGTACCGCAAAAAAAAAAAAGAAGTGATTCCATATGCATAGCACTATGTTGCAGTTAAACTAGAACAATATATATACTAGAGATTTAAATATGTTGATGATTAGAACATTAGTGGAAAATGATTATTGGTCGGAGTTGGCTAGATCAAGTTCAGGATTACTTGTACTTATTCCTTTGCTCAGTCCTTATTTACTCTTCTAAATCAACATGTTAAGTAATCAAGGAAGAATCTTGTTCCCTCCAATTCAAATGCAGTTATAACTTCTGCCCTTTAATGAAGGAAAATTCTATATAGCCTTTTCACTTTCTAATTGTATTTAATGCTACCTGGCAGATTATTTCATTTGTTTACTAAAGTTTCTGTCAGAATTCGGCAATGGTCTAGCTGGGTATTTCTGGTTCAGCATTTCTGAAAAAAATATAGTCATGACTTTGGCCAGGGCTGCAATCATCTAAAGGTTCGATTGTAGCTAGAACATCCGCTTCTGAAATGCTTCACTTGCATGGCTGGTTGCAGGAGGCCGGAATTTCTCATTATGAAGTTCATTCCCTAGGCCTGTTCTCATGATGTGACCAGTTGACATACTACAGAATGTGTGATCTCAGAGATATGGCAAGAAGAAAGCCGAAATATTCTTTGTTACCTTATTGCCTTTATCAATAAAATAAAATGTCTTAGTCCATTTTGTGCTACTATAACAAAATACCTGAAGCTAGATTTATAATGAATAGAAATTTATTTTCTACACTGGCTGAGAAGTCCAAGATCCCAGTGCCAGCAAGTTTGTTGTCTAGTGAAAGTTCAGTCTCTACTTCCAAGATGGAACCAAGATGCCCCCTTCCAGAGGGGGCAATGCTATGTCCTCAACTGGCAGAAAGTGGAAAGGCAAAAGGGACACATTCTCTTTACCAAACCTTTTTACAAGGACACCTGATTCCATTAATGCTAAATCACTTCTCGAAAGCCATACTTCCCAATATTATTAAATTGGGGATTAAGGTTGGAATATGAAGTTTGGAGGGGACAAGAGCATTCAAACCATGCCACCTAGTCTATTACAGTCACTCCGTATTCCATTTGTCAGAAGCCAGTCATGATGCACAGCCCATACAGTAAGGGAATTAAGTATAATGAAGGAGTACCGAATAATTTGTGGACTTGTTTTCAAGTCATCAAAATCTTCATGTAACTGATTCATGATGGATATCTCATTTTTCTTTCAGTGTTGTGCACTGGTACACATTTGGATCAAATTTGATCTTTAATTATAATTAGGTTTTCCAGAGAGCTAAGGATTGGAGACTGACACTGAAGACATTAAGAGACTTTGTTGGTGTGATCCACAAAACCAAGGTAGATTTTATTTGTATGTGAATAGCTTCTGGGTCTTTTGTTATATCTTTGTTCCCATTCTTTACATTCATTTAAGAGCAAAGCACATCCTTCACCATCACAAGCAAAGCTATTCTGGTGCAGACTCTTGGTCTTTTTTTATCTAGACTATGTCAGTAACCTCCTAACTGCCTTCTTCCCTAAATTTTCTTTTTCACATTGTAATCAGAACAATCTTTACAGTTTCTTCTTAAGAACAATTTATTAATTGACCATTTTGTACATTATTCATTTTTCTCTAAAACTCATTCTTTTAATTGATATGCATGCAGAAAGTTTTGTTTTGCTATAGTTTGATTGTAGTTTGTCTCCCCTAAAACTTACCATGCAACTTACTTCCACAGTGTAATGCTATTGAGGTAGTGGGGTAGTGAGGCCTTCAAGAGAGGTGATTTAGTTCTTTAAAAATTAATGCTGTCTTGCAGAAGTTCTAGCTCTCACAGGATTAGATTAGTACTTTTGAGAACTGATTATTATAAGTGAGCTTGGCATCTCCTCTCTTTAATACACACCAATTGCCACTTTCATAAGTGCTTCTGTCATGTGATGACAGTCATGTTATGAGGCATGAGGCCCTCACCAGAATTGGCCACCTGATCTAGCCTCCAGAACTATCATCCAAAATAAACCTCTTTTCTTTATTAAAGTACCTGCCTTTGGTATTTTATTATAACAACACAAAATGGACTAAGACACTTTCTATAAACTTCCTTATGATTTATCAAGTTCCCAAGCAATATAACATATGTGAAAGTACTTTGAAAACTATAAAACACTCTATAAATTCAAGGAATTAAGATAAATTTCACTTGCTAGTTCTGGAATATACTGTATACTTTTTGTATCTTTCTTCATGATGTTTTTCTAACCTTTGAAAAACCTCCTCATCCCAGTTTACTGAAATTCTAACTTTTAAGGCCCAGTTTTATGTGAATTCTCTTAAAAACCTTCCAGGTACAGTCAGAATTAATCTGTTATATTATATAGTTGGTCCTTCAGAAAAATTACTGAACCAACCTTATATTGGAGTTATTTGTGTTCATACTAGTCTGTTGGTAGATTAGACTCTCATTCCTCAATGACAGGAGAGTGAGTGTTCTCTTCATCTTTATACTTCTCATAGCCCCCAGGATGTTCTTTTGCACATAATATGGTCAACAAAAATTAACTTAAACTTGAAAAAAATTGACCTTTTAGTCCCCAAATACCTTCTCTAAAAGTTATAGAATTATATATTTTAGTGTCATTCTTTTGAATTAAAATTTAATACTTTTCAGAAACCTCTTCTAAAATAAATGGATCAAAAGTGGGTAATACGTTGCACTTCTCTGTAGCATACTTTATTATGGCTGCAAACTGATAATCACAGTTTATTTCTGGGAATATTGAACCAACCATATATCCAGTCATTTGTGTACATTATTTTATATATATTTGTCTTCACAATAACTTTATATAGGAATTAGAATAAATATTAACATTAGTTTCTTACAGATGAAGAAACAGGTTCAGTTATTTTCTATGATTACATGTGGGGACCAACACAAATACAGAGAACCCAAATTTTCTGACTCCTCAACTGGTATTCTGTGAGTGTGTGTGTGTGTGTGTGTGTGTGTGTGTGTTACTGGAGCTCGAACATTCTACTTCCAAGATACACCTCCAGCTCTTTTTTCTATTTTTTTTTTTTTTGTTTCGTTTTGAAATAAGGTCTTGCTGGGTTATTGAGAGTCTCACTACATTGCTGAGGCTGTCCTCAAACCTGTGATCCTCTGGCCTCAGCCTCCCTAGTACTAGGATTATGGGCATAGGTCACCACGCCCATCTTCAACTGGCATTCTTTTTGCTGACAACACAGATGAAAAAGACAGTTTTCTTCAGGACTTCAAGAAGACAATATGCAATATATAGGTACAGAATACTAATGGAAACAGTATTGATGGGTGTAAGAGATTGCCAGAAAGAGATGGTGAAAGCTAAAAATGAATGTGAATTTTACTTGTAATGATTTTCATTAATAAGAAATATAAATTTTGTTTTCTGAGGCATCAAGCCAGGCTCTGAAGTATTCAATAACATAGAGGAGCCTTTACATACAAAGAAATTACAGTATAGTTAGAGATACTGGCATTAAAATATGTAATAAAAGAAAAAGAATTTTCATGCTATGTACAAAAAAGGACATACAAACTAGAGGATTTCAATGAAGAAATGTTAGTCTATAACATGTTCAGAAAAGAGATGGGAACTGAATGGCTGCTTTAAGAAGTGGAAGGCCTAGGCAAGTAGAAAGGTCAACTAAGGGAAATCTTTGGAAGGTGATTGCAGGAAAATATGTGATCTACTTAGGCACACTGATTAATGCAGTAGTGGTGAGCAGGGAAGTAATGGTAGATAACATTGGAAAAATTCCTAGGACCTACAATGTAGAAAATATAGGATAAGGAAAAGTAAAATTCATTTTCTTGGGAAAATAGGCAGCCAGTAAAGCTTTTGAACAGGTAGGTGTATAGCTCCCAAATTCATGAATTAACAAAACTTATTTACTGAATCTCAAGTCCAGATTCAGTAAATGAGTGTTTACTAAATGTACTAGCCTATAATCCAGAACTCCCTTCAGACTATGGAGAGGAACCAAAGCTATAGTTTGCATCACTGTTTGCTTATTCTTCATTAAGGGTAGTTGCTGATGGCTGGTGGGTAGAGTTAATAATGCTTCAAAGAGTCCTTATTAAGAAAAAATTCTCTGTTTAATAATGATCCCAGTTATTTAGTGCTCCCATGTACCAACACTCTTCAAAGTGTTTTACAATTATTCACTCTTTTCCTCCTCATAATAATTCTCTGAGGTTGGAACTTTATCATTATCCTCATTTTACAAATGAAGGAACTGAAGAATGGAGAGGGTAAGTAACTTGCTCAAGGCTACAGATTTGGGATTAAACAAGGGAAGTCTTCTGTCTGTAGTCTTAACCAAGTATTTAAACCAGTATCAATTATGTTATACTAGTTCTAAACCGAATATTTTAAGCAACGACTTAAGAATTTATGATTTAGAGGAAAAGAAAGCCCATTAGTTAGGCTTATATGGGAAATAAAGACAATCTAAAAATCGTCCTTCAACATATTATGTTTTCACATATTTTAGATGATGAAACTTTGTTGATCCTTTCTCCTTATTTTTAAATGGAATGATAAAAATAAAGTGTGAGAGGAATTTCTTTAATTTTTATGTCTTATATAAATTACTTGGATATAATTAACAAATACAGAGACCCAGTCTCTCACAAAGCCCTCTCAGTTTGAGCTTGGGATCAAGGAAACCATCATCAATGAGCATTATATGCAGGTGTTTTCAGTGGTATTTACTAAAGAGTCTCCAGTTTCTAAACATTAAGAGAAACTTTTAACATTAGGGTACCAGAAGAATAATAAAATGCACAGCAACAGAAACCATTCTAACACTTTTATTGTTTGAAACATATACCAAATGTTGGAACTTTGCAAATCAGTTGGTTTTGTTGCATCATGAAGTCAGAGAGTACCCAGGTGGTAGTTTTCTACCTGCAAAGTCAAAATTGAAATTGCAAAATCAACTGTGTTCTCTGGATATAGGAAACTGCTCTGACTTACCTAACCTTTTCAGAGTGTTATGAGGTCTATGATCATGTTGCTAGTTTTAATTCTAACTTTGTTTTGCCAAATTCTCATGAGAGGGATTTTCTTCTAATTTAAGTTTAAACATGCTAAGTAAGTAAAAGTAGCTTTTGATCATGAACCTTAACTTCAGGACAAAAACTAAATAATAATTAAACAAAAAAGCCAATATTATCACTTCCTGAAGGGTTCTTCTGTCCACTGGAGAGGATAGAAAAATTTATTTCTTTTCTATTTTGAAATAGGAACACAAGTCCTGTTAGTATCTTGAAGCAACATTCTTCATTGGCTTTAGCCACTGTGGAGTATATTCAAGTGAATTCCACCATTTACTGAGTCATTAAAAAAAATTATGGATAACTAATATGTTCCAAGAAGAGTAGTCTACTCATAGATGCAGATAATGGTTAGAGACCTAAACAAGTCACAGACTAAGGCAAGGAAAAGAGGAAACAATCACTCTCTAATAGAGGTAATTCTCAAAGTCTCTAAGAACACATAGGAAGGGGACTTGATTCTTAGACATCTACACTAGATTTTGAGAGAAGTAAGAGTTCATCAGATGAAGACTAGAAGGAACTTCCTAGGTGGATGGCAGAAAAAATATTTACAAAGCCAACAGGTATGAGAGAACCTCTTTGCCATTTCTTCCCTTAGAGGAATGGACTTTATCATACCATCATCGGGACAGGACTACCTTTGGTCAAATAATCTAAATTCTTTTATGTGATCATAAATTTGTGAGCGAGGAATAATATGCTTATTATTAGAAGCCTCTGAGAGTTTGGGATGGTTTGTCATGCAATATAGCCTAGTTTTATTTTACTAAAATATGTAATGTTATATTTAGGCCTCTTATATATGATATTATTGTTATTATATGTAAAGTTCACATTATAGTAAGTCTATTTGGTCTCTTTCTTCTCTTTCATTCATTTGTCTATACCTGCCCCAGTTCTATGCTATTTTTGTTATGATGGTATTATATCTTAATATCTTATAAGTTTCCATTTTTAGTCTTACTTCTTAAAATTATATTAGTTTTTTATGAGTGTTTAAACTTTAAAGTGGTATTTAAAATCAATATTTCATTTTCTTCCTGAAATTCTGCTGAGATTTTAATATCCCAAATATTTATTGCTTCCTTGTATACATTAAATTTATAATACATTTAGGAAAAATTAATAGCTTTACATTACCATTTTATTCTTTTATTAAGATCTTACTTTGATTAACTTTAGAAAATTTATGTCTCTCTGTGAAGATAGTGTGCTTTCTTTATTGACTTATTTCCTACTGATTCATAGTTTGGATTGATATTTTGAGTGGCATATAATTTTTTATTATATTTTTAGTTGGTTTTAACTATGCACCAAACTCTACTGTGAAACATATGCACCCAGTTGAGGAAGAGAACAAAGTATCATCACTTCTTTATATGCTCATTTTTAATTTTGTTTTCATATTTTGTTTTTAGGCAAATGGCTCCTAATATATTAATTCATTTTCTATGTTAATTATGCATTTGATTATAATTTTATAATTATAATGCTGTAGTTTGGATTTGTAATGTACCCCACAGCCCCATCTATTAAAGGCATACTATCTTTAATAGATAGTACTACTGGGAGCTACTACTGGATACTACTGGGAGGTAGTGGACATTTTAAAAGACAGATCCTGCGAATGTGGTGGCACATGCTTGTAATCCCAGTACTTGGGAGGTTGAGATAGGAGGATCTAGATTCGCAGCCAGCCTCAGCTACTTAGTGAGGCCCTCCGTAACTTAGTGAGACCCTGTTTCAAAATAAAGAATAAAAAATAGGACTGGGGGTGTAGCTTGGAGGTAGAATGCCCCTGGATTCAATCCCCAGTTCCACAAAAAAAAAAAATAAAAATAAAAATAAAAGACACATCCTAGTGGGAGGTCTTCAGTTATTGAGGGTATGCACTGTAAGGAGATGTTAATACCGACACCCCTCCTCTTCTTTCTCATGACTTACCAGTTGCTATGAAGTGAGAATTTTGCTAGCTAGTTCCCCACTTTAATGTTCTGTCTTAGTATAAGATCCCCTCACCATGAACCGAAATCTTCAAAACTGTGAGTCAAAATAAATATTTTGTCTTTTAAAGTTGATTATCTCAGGTATTTTTCTATAGTAATGCAGAACTGACTAAAATATATAATCATAGGTAATATTTATGAGGCATTAAGTATGAATTCACTTCATCCTCAGAACATCCTAAATGGTAAGCTGGGCGTGGTGGCCGCACACTTGTAATCCCAGTACTTGGGAGGCTGAGATAGGAGGATTCGGGTTTACGACCAGCCTCAGCTACTTAGTGAGGCCCTTTGCAATTTAGTGAGACCCTGTTTCAAAATAAAGAATAAAAAATAGGAGCTGGGGTTGTAACTCAGAAGTAGAATGCCCTTCCCTAGTACTGCAAAAAAAAAAAAAAAAAAAATCCTAAATGGTAAGTATTTATTATTATTATTCTCATTTTATAATTTTACAGATGAGAAAAACAAGTCAAAGGGTGATTATATAACTAGCCTAAGTTCACACTGAGTAAGTGACACAACCAAAGTTTGAGCCAGGCAGTCTTGCACTTAGCCTATGTACCATGTAATATATAAAGGATATATTTGTAGTTTACAAATAAATAAGTCTCAGGATTTTTATAGATGCATAAAATGATTTGGCTTGCTTTTTAAAGGTAAGGGTTAAGCCGGACGTGGTGGTGCACGCTTGTAATCCCAGCATTTGGGAGACTGAGACCGGAGGATCCGGGTTCGCGGCCAGCCTCAGCTACCTAGTGAGGCACTCTGTAACTTGGTGAGACTGGGTTTCAAAATAAAGAATAAAAAATAGGGCTGGGGGTATAGCTCAGAAGTAGAATGCCTCTGAGTTCAATCCCCAGTACCGCAAAAAAAAAAAAAGAAAAAAAAATAAAGGTAAGGTTTATATATTTTTTAAAGTTTTATTTGTAACTTTTAGACTAATGTTGTAGAAAAATGCTATTCATTTTTCAAGTTTATCTTATATGTAGTAATTTTGCTTAGTCCTTTTATTAAACTCTAATTTGGTCCTTTTCTTGGGGTTTCTATCTACAAATGATAGTCTTATCTTTACTTTTCTAGTTACTATCAACAGTAGTTATTTTCCTTGTCTTATTGTGTTAACCAGGATCTTTCAGTACTACACTGAACAGTATGGTGACAAAAGATATCTTTGTTTTGTTGAATTCAAACGTTCTTCAATAAGTTCTATCTAGCTGAGCCTTTTATGTAAATATGTTTTGTATACTATACTACAGACTATATTTGATGGTGGTCCCTAGTTTCTAACTCTTCTAAAACCCTTGGGATTTCCTGAGCAATAGAATTCTTTTGTTATGCATAATAAGCTACTTGCATCATAGGTAAGTTTATGCTAATGAGTTGATGTAGGACTAGTCCCTAGATAGCCAACAGGATGGTGCTAATCACCAAAAGACCCAATGCTACCCATGGACTTCTGGAAGAGGAAGTGAGGTTAGAGATTGAGCTCAGTAAAGTTCAGCCAGCTCATAGGTTTGTGAACAACATCCAGGTGTTGAGAGGTAGGTATTTGGAAAAGGCATCCTCTATCTGCCTTCTCCCCCTATACCTTGCTTTATGTTGCCCAATAGCTATTCCTTAGTTTTTAAACCAGTAAATGTAAGTAGATTGTCTTGCTTAGTTCTGTGAGCTCTTATAGCAAATATCAAATATTAGGAGAGATCATAGGAACTCTCTGCTTAGAACTTTCTACAGTATAGGAGGTCTGGGATTTGAGTCTGGAGTTGGGAATAGTCTTCTGAGACTGGGCCCATAAGCTGTGGGAGTTTGCCCTAACTCCAGGTTAGTGTCAGAATTGAACTGAATTTGGAACACCCAATTGGTGTCCAGAGATTGGTGTGTGTGTGTGTGTGTGTGTGTGTGTGTGTGTGTGTGTGTAAAACTCTACACATTAGGTGTTAGAGTTATTCTGTGGATAGACAGATCAAAAGGAAAGAATGTAACATTTTCTCCTAGCTTTTTTAGTTTTTCTTTTCTTTTGCCATTGAATAAGTGTAAAATTTTATTAAATGATTTTTCTACATTTGCTGAGATTTTTTTTCATTTAGCTTGCTATTGTAATGAATTACATTGCATTTTGATCAGTAAACCATTCTAGCATTCCAGTGATAATCCCTACCTACGCACATTGTATTTTTCTTGATACATTTTAAATTTGTTTGGCTAATATTTCATTTAGTATTTTCTCAAAGTGAACTAAAACTGTTTATTCCTTTTTATTATTTTCCTCCAATTCTAATATTAAGGTACTAGACCCACAAAATGACTTTTGCAGGTTTTTTTTTCTTTTTGTAAAGAGCTTTAATAAGATAGATTATGTGCTTTTTGAAGTTTCACTTATCAACTTTTTAAGGACTCTATTTCAACTAAGTCTCAGGTATCTAATTCGCAAGGACAAAAAGGAGGATACTAAATGCGGTATGGCATCTTCTAGAGGAAGCTGATTTAGTCAGTTAAATATTTTCTGTAATTTGTTATAAGATAGATGAGCTTTAAAGCTTACAACAGAACTTTAAAATTCACAGTATTTGGCAATTTTGGAAAGACTGAGAACATTAGTGCTTTTGTAAATTTGCCTTCTTTGACCTTTTTGTTTAGTTGCCAACCATTTTAAAAAAGTTTTCCCCACAATTCCTGTCAGATTATTAATGAAAGAATTAAAACAACTATGTTAATATAAGCTATATTTTGCAGGGACAGATTGACAAAGAGGGATCAGGTCTCAGAAGGCAATTACTATACAAAATAGATTTCTGATGGGGACCGCATTTATTCCAGTTAGAAGATACATGAAGTAATCATTCTTTAATAATCAGAATTCCCATTTGAGGCAAAGGAGCAACAATTATCTACCTTAATTTAGTCTCAATGTTGGGAAGGGTTCAGTGAGCAGCTCTTATGAAATAAAAACTGAAGGTGAGTGCAGTGGCACACTCCTGTAATCCCTGTATCTGGGAGGCTCAGACAAGAGAACCTGCAATCCTTGACCAGTGTGTGGTAACTTAGCAAGACCCTGTTCCAAATAAAAAACAAAACAAAATAGAGCCGAAAGGTGTAGCTTAGTGGTAGAATATCCCTGGTTTCAATCTTCTATACCAAAAAAATAAAATAAAATAAAAGCAGAGAACACTTTCCGGTAGCATTTTTCGTCAGGTAATTAGTCACTTGAGATCAAAGAACAAGACTTTCTGAAAGAGGCTTAAAATCTTTATTTATATGCAATCTCATTGTCATTTTTAGTGACTGCTGGTTTGTTATAACGAATAACTGGAAAACTGAAGACACAAACAACCTATGTGCTTGTTCTTAGGGACAGCAAAGCATTTGTAGAAGTGATAGCAAGAGACAGGGTAGAAGGTGGGATCTGACAGGAAGGGCAGAAACTAAGCTCAGTCCTTCTGGATGCTTCAGAGAAGAAGAGAGCCCAGGAAAGGTCTCCTGTCTAGGAAAGGAACTGGAGTTTTAAAAGCAGGAATGCTTCAATTATGTCATTATGCCACATTACATACTCTGTGGACCTTCCAAGCTCAGCTTGATTGTATTGAGGCATGATATGAAGCAAGGTAACACTGAAATTGATAGCTGTGAAATGACAGCAACAGATGGACCTTGCTAGCATGAAGCAATCAAAGGTGTGCAAAGTTTAAGCAAAAAATATTCCATCCTGAGCTTGACAGACCATATAGAAACAGGTTGTATCATTAACTAAAGGTCAGATATAAATATAGTAAGCTTGTTTAAGGTAGTTTGGCATGCTCTAGCTTTCTCAATCACACTTACATTACTGAGAGATAACTTGTTTGCTATACGTGTATCCATCTCTACCTATGTAATAGCACAGGTAGAAATCTCAAGATACAATAGAGTCTAAAATCTACTGTATTTAATGTCTTCATGAAAACACAATGGTTATAATACAGTAACATGACAGTGGCTATAATATAGTAAAATGGATTTATATTTCTAATAGAAGGGTCAGTTTCACAAGTCAAATAAAAAAATCACTTCTTCCTCAAACTTTGAACCTCTAATTTTAATCAGTACCAAAGTCAACAGAAAAATTCAATCATACATAATTTGTAGATGTCTTGAAACCCATTCAAAAAAAGAAAAACAATATTCTGAAATTTTTCATCTTATGCCAACAGGGTTGAGAGTTCATATGCTAAGCCTCAACGGGGATTCATTGGCATTTCTGATCTAATTATTATTGGCTTGGACCTAATTTGAACTAGTGATTAAACCACAAGAAGCTTTATTTCCCATGATTAATCTCTTGGGCTTGAAAAGTTTTATCAGACCCAAATACATCTAGCATTTAAAAATTCTTCACTTATTGCTTCCCTGCTAAACACTAATACCTGTTTTTTTTTTTTTTTTTTAATGTTCCACTGATTTCATTTTTGAAGCAATTGGAAAATGCTAAGATGTGTTTGTGTGTGTGTGTGTGTGTGTGTGTGTGTGTGTGTGTTCATGTGCATGAGTGTGAGTGTGCATGAAGATACACACATGCTTTAGAGTTCTTTAGAGATAAACTTACCTTTGCAAAATATTCTAATATAGATTAGCAAAGCTAAGAAATACAACATCCTATTCATGCATAACCTCTGAAGGCATCCAGAGCCATATTCTAAATGCCAACTGGAATTAGTGTCTATCTTAGATGTGGAAGTTTGCTTCAGTAGACATTTATGTGAAAGCTTGATTATAAATGGTTTTGATTAATTCCTTAGCACATGCATGTTAGAACTTGCTTCTGAGGTTGAGTGCTAATGTGAAAAGGATTAACACTGCACATTGGGGATTCAAAACTCCCTCTAAGAAAAGGGTTAAGCATAACATCAACTCAGAAAAGGCCAAGGCAGTTACAGAAACACATTTGCAGAGACTCCAGATATGAAAATAATTTTGTACAAATTTCACCTTGGTAATGCCTTTCAAACTCTATAGGAAGGTGAATTGTTTTACAGAAGGGCAGTCAACAATCTTCCTTAGTAAATCCTGGACTTAATGTTTCATTTTAGAAAAAGTAGTGATATTTCAAAGAGAGAAAAACACTACTAGAGAAGATTTCTGATTACTAAAATGATGCATAATGGGGCAAAGTCTGCTCTGAGTTCTTTGCATGATAACATAGAAACTTTTAAAGTTTATTCTTTATGGAAACTTAGAAGAGTGAAAGTGCAACTTTCAGGTAGAAGTTTGAATTTGTTTTTTGAGAGACTCGTGAATTTCCTAAGACTTTCTCTTTTGATAGTGCTTAGGGGTTGTGTTCAACTGAATATATCAGACATTACAACTCTAGCAACTTAAACAAATAGGGCTTTTTTTTTCTCATATATTAAATGGAGGCATAGGTAGGCAAGGATTGTGTACAGATTTGTTATTAACGTCACACTTTTACTCCTTTATCCTCATGTTTTCTTCATTGTTGTAAGCTATTCACCATCACAACCTCCTTTCTCTGTTCAAGGCAAGAAAAACAAGAAAGCAATGGGTGTAATAACTGTTGCCTATCTCAGGAAAACAAAACTATAAAGAAATTCTTGGCAGAGTTCAGCTAATCTCATATGCCTAAACAATGGCATATGGGTAACCTTTGCTGTAATTGAGTCTAAGTAGGTATTGGTTTTTGTGTTTGTTTTGGTTTCATTGGCAATAAAATTAAATTGAGGAATCATTCACTAAAACAAAGAGGAAAATGGATATTGGGTAGGCAACCAGCATGTTCTACCATATATCACTTCAAGATATTTACTAGTATCCATTTGAAATTGGGTGGATATCCACGACATTGTTCTTTAGTTATTTTGTAAATCATACCTTCATATCCATATTTTGCTTGATTAGATGTAGATTTCTATATAAAATAGCTTTAATGCACAGAGTTGATGTTTTCAGAGAATAATGACATCCTCAGAGCTGGTTATTGAAGAGTTAGTTCCTCCAACATGCTCTAAAGCTATAACAAAAAACTAATTATTTATATATGCAGAAAAGTTAGGAAGGTGTGTTGTTTTGGCAACTTGGATTCATATGGTGTCCCCAAGAAATTTCAATGATATAATATGTTGTCACCAAGAAGACAAATCCAATAGAGATTTTAACACCTTTATCAAATGAATATGGTTCAACTTTGAAGATAATCCATATATTTGGCAATGCAATAAATTTAAAGGATTCATATTATAAAGTGTTAACAGGTAATAATAGAAATAAATTAGAAATTAATAATGTATCTAGAAAATTCTAAACATTTGAAAATTAAAGAGCTCCCTTCTAAATATCAAATGAGTCAAAGAAAAAATCATAGAGAAGACAAAGACTTAATTTGAGGCAAATTATAATGAAAATATGTCCTATGAAAATTTGTAGGATACTGCTAAAGCAGTACTTAAGGGAAAATTTTAAAACTAGAAAAAGATTTAAGCAGATTTCTACCTTCAGAAGGTAGGGAAAATCAAACATTTAAATTCATATATGTATGAAAAACAAAGATTTTTAGGAGTAGAAACCAAGAAATATAAAATAAATAATCGAGAAAACCAACAAAGCAAATTTGGTTTTCTGGAAAGATTAATGATTCTGATAAAGCTATAACTAGATTTATAAGGGCTAAAAGAAAGAAACCCCTCCTTTTAGTATCTTTATAAATGAGGATCTTTTATCAAATAGAATGGATACTAAAGTGATAGTGGAATATTTTGAATACCATTTTTATAATATATATGGCAATCTTGATGAAATTGACCAATTCCTTGAAAAGCACAAGTTACCCAAATAGACAAATAGAAAATCTAATATCACCATAATAATTGAGTTGAATTTACCATCAAAAATCATCCCACAAATAAAACTGAGTCTCAAATAGCTTTACTGATAAATTCTATCAATAATTTAAGAATGAAGCAGTGCAATTCTTACAAATATTTTCATGTAAAATAGAATAGGAAATAACTATTTCCAACTTTTTTTATGAGGCATATATGTCAGACCTAGGATTTGATTTTATTCCATTTACAATCTAGTAAGTTAGGTGGTACTGTTTCATGAGGTCTGTTAAAAGACCTTAAACTCTGGGATCACAGATAAAGGACTTTATTACTTACCAACAGCAAACAACATGATCATCAACCTGTTTGTGTTTATTCCCCTATTCTCAAGTCTTATAGAAGTGACCCAAAAGTTTCAGATGGATGCCAGTATCTGCAATGAATTGTATTATAGGAGAAAGATTCAGAGTTCGTAAAACTTTGTGTCTGTCTGGTAACCAAAAGCCCTGAGAAATAGGAAAAATAATTTTTTGTTTTAGTCAGTTATTGATCTCAGCACAGGAGAATTCATCTGTGTTTTAGGGTCTCAATTTCATTATCCACGGAATAATACTAGTCATTGTGATTCTTCTGTGTACAGCACTAGAGATTAAACCCAGGGGCATTTTACCTCTGAGCTACATCACCAGCCCTATTTTAAAATTTTATTTTTAACATTTTGAAACAGGGTTTTACTAAGTTGCTGAGGTTCTCACTAAGCTGCCTCAAACCTGTGATCCTCCTGTCTCATACTCCCAAGTACTAGGATTACAGGTGTGCACCACCACACCTGACTTTTATGTTCCTTCTTCTTCTTCCTCTGTGTGTGTGTGTGTGTGTGTGTGTGTGTGTGTGTGTGTGTGTGTAGTACTGAGGATGGAACTCATGGGCCTTCTAACTCTGGGCTCCACCCCCAGACTTCTTTTATTTTTTTTTATTTGGAAATAGGGTCTTACTAAATTGTTAAGAGCCTCAACAAGCTGCTGAGGCTGGCTTTTTTTTTTTTTTTTTTTTTTTTTGTAGTACTGGGGATTGAACTCAGGGGCTTTCTACCTCCGAGCTATACCCCCAGCCCTATTTTTTATTCTTTGTTTTGAAACAGGGTCTCACTAAGTTGCGGAGTGCCTCACTAGGTAGCTGAAGCTGGCCATGAACACGGATCTTGGTCTCAGCCTCCTAAATGCTGGGATTACAAGCCTGCGCCACCATGCCCAGCTGAGGCTGGCTTTTGAGGCTGTGATCCTCCTATCTTAGATTCTCAAATACTGAGACACACCTGGTCCCATGTGTTTCTTCTGAAAATCATATTTTTAAGCACAGAGTTGTCTTAATTTTGATAATAAAAAGTAATATTTAGCTAACTAGAATTAAATGGTACCATATATATATATATATTTTGCTTTTAAATCTTCAGTTTTAGAGCAAAGTTTAAGGAAACAAATGCCTATAGTCTAATTGAAGACATATATTACTAGCTTTCAGCTTCTTTATTTCAGGCAAGACATTGATTGGAATACATTGTAGTTAAGTCATCTTCATTTCTACTTAAAAAAAAAAATCTCCCTTAGCGAGGGGCATGGTAGCACATACCTATAATCCTAGTACTTGGGAGGATAAAACAGGAAGATCACAAGTTCAAGGTCAGACTTGCTAACTTAGTAAGACCCTGTTTAAAAAATAAATAAATGAACAATAAGTAAATTATTATTTATCATTAATTAATTAATAGGGCTGGAGGTGTAGCTCAGTGGTAGAATTCCCTTGGGTACCACACACATATACATAACCTCCCTTCAATTACTCTAAAAATTCAAACTCATTCCTTAGACTAACATTTCCCAATTATTATTATTTCAAAATATTCCAAGAAGAATGAATTTTTAGGAAACATCTGATTAAAGAAAGATAAAATAGATTTCTTTTATGTGTACTTTTAAGGATTTTGATAATCTGTTTTTCGTTGCAGACCTCAGTTCTCTTCACTAAAAATTGTTTCAAGAAACACTCTGGAAATGCTATTTTGGGTTTATCAGCATTAAGCCTTGTGATTATTTTGTTAAGTTTGAAGAATATCTTTCTAATTTAAAAAAAGCTCTTAATTTACCTTTTCCACATTTAACTACTAATACATTGTGTTTTCTTGACTCTCCTGTACTTTTTTTCTTATTATGCTAAATAAAATAAAGAGAAATTAAGGTTATGGATAAGACAATAGTGGATCTACCTAATGGGAATTTGAAGCCAGAATGACACAGCCAGGTTTAAGTAGTTAAGTGGTTGAGTAGGCAGATATGTAGGCAGGCCAAGAAACTGGCAGAATCGAGGCTAGTGGAGAGTGCCAACCATCAATGCAGACTTTTCCAGGAAGAAAGTCAAGGCAAGATCAGTAGATAGCACTGGGTTCAGGTTTAATCAAATTAAGACTTAAGTCATAGACAATATAGTCTCAGATAACTTGGGTCTCAGCATCTCCCTGTAGGTAGGACCTGAATCTTAATACTCTGCTTTGTATGTAAAGAAAATGCCTCTTCATTTTCCTAACTGGAGTCTTAGAATGTTTTTCTCTAGTTAGATTCAGCAGGATTTTTTTTTTTTTTTTTTTTTTACTTTTAAATACAGGGTGCTAGGTGTAGTGAGGCACATGTGTAATTTCAGTATTTGGGAGGCTGAGATAGGAGGATTGCAGGTTCTCTTATAAATGGGGTTAGTGCCCTTATAAAAGCGGCTCAGAGAGCTCATTTACCATCTATGAGGGACAGGCCCTCACCAGATATCAGATCTGGTGGCACCTTAATCTTAAACTACTTCAGACGCATGTATAATGAATTTCTGTTATGTATAAATTACTCTTTCTGAAGTGTTTTGTAGCTGGGCATGGTGGAGCATATGTGTAATACTAGTTCTTGGGAGATTGAGACAAGAGGATAACAGGTTGAAAGCCAGCCTCAGTAACTTAGTGAGGCTGTCAGCAACTTGAGGAGACTCTTTCCAATTTTTTTTTTTTTTTTTTTGCTACTGGGGATTAAACCCAGGGGCATTCTACCTCCGAGCTACACCCCCGGTCCTATTTTTTATTCTTTATTTTGAAACAGGGTCTCACTAAGTTGCAGAGGGCCTCACTAAGTAGATGAGGCTGGCTGCGAACCCGGATCCTCCAGTCTCAGCCTCCCAAGTACTGGGATTACAAGTTTGCGCCACCATGCCCGGCTCCTGTTTCCAAATTAAAAAAAAAAAAAAAAAAAAAAAAGTAGGGCTGGGGGTGTAGCTTGGAGGTAGAATGTCTGTGGGTTCAATCCCAAGCACCACAATACATACATACATACATACATACATACATACATACATACATACATATATAAATGTGTTTTGTTGTATCCACTCAAATAGATGAAGACAATGGCCATGTTTGCAAGATGGCTGCTGCCTTGGTAACAGAACTCCATATTAAGCTGTTCCTAGCTTAATATGGAGTTCTGTTACCAAGCAAGAATGGTAGAATAGTGACAAATGACAAGAAGTCTCTGGCACATGTTTATTGTAGAAAAATTAGAAAATGTAGAGAAACATATTTCAGTTTTTTTATTGTCATGCATTTGTTTGTTTACTCTTTCCCCCTCTTCCGATCAATACTTCATTTGAAAGTAGAGCCATTCTTGGTTCTATCTCAGATAGGTAAAGCAACTTCTTAAGCTACATTTTTATGTTCAAGCTTTCTGATAAAAACAACTTGCAGAAAACAATTTTCCTAGAAAAATTTAGTATCCTGAAGATATAACGTTTAAGAAAAAAAAAATGTAAATAAGATTTCAGTGCAGAAATTGAAAATGACTTCATGACAGACCGTCAGCATTTTATTTGGGTCAAAAAAACAGGATATTTCCTGTGTTTTCAAAGCCCTACACTTCTCAAATCTCTGCCCTGTAACCCAGTGTGTGGAAATGTACTCAGCCAGTGCCACAAAGGCAAGCGGCATCCCTCCTCCCAAGTGCATGGCTTTTTGTTAATGGTTCTAGACACTGATTGAAGTGCCTGGTCCTGCTCATCATTGTCATAATCACCATGGATTATATTTTTGAGTGCCCACAGGGGGCATGGCACTGCACCCTGAATAATGTTTACTGTCCTATTTCTGCTTCTGAATCATTAGATGTTTTGTTCACACTGAGCTTATTTCTGGTTGCAAGCAATACTGTCCACTCCTGTCAGTCAACTAAAGTTAAAGCTTTTTATACTGTAGGTATTTCTTGAAGGAATCTGACCACTTTTTAGCTACGTTTTTTCATCATGAGTGCATTTACTCAACACCTGTATTAGTAAGTATTGTTTTCTTCATTATGTCGCTCAGTGGATGACACCACCTAGTTCCAGGTTTCCCAGAACTTTCAGGTTTAGAAGGAAAAAGTGAGAGCTAATATTTATCAATGATAACAATAGTACTAAATGCTTTATATTTAATTCTTAAGTTGTCCCTCTGAAGGAATAATTAGTGCACGCCATCTGCAGATAAAGCAGCTGATGCTAAAAGAGAATAGATTAATTGCCCCAAATCATACAGCTGGCAAAATATCGAAACAGAATTTGAACCTGGGCATGAATTTGTCTTTCAACTACAATACATTATCCTTTAATAAATGTTATAATATTTCACCATAAGGACACAAAACCCAGGCCTCATTAGTGAACTTAATTAAACCTAAGTTATCTAAAAAGACTCACACCTTTTATTGACAGCAGTGGTTGTTGAGGAAGAAGAATAGGTGCTTTCACAAGGTAAATGACGGTACTTAAAAAGTTGGACAGAATTTAGGAATAAGGTATTTTATTTTCTTCAAAGTATATTATGTATTATGTTCTTTTAATATAGTGGAACTAAAATCACATTATATTCTTATTCAATGTAGTTTATTTCCTCTGAACATATTTATGTCTTTATTCTGCTTACTTACCATATAAGTGATCCCTCCATCATAATAATGGTTTTTGGAATAGTTTATCCTTGCTCTTAACTCTTCTTTGTTTTAGTGGCAGTTTCTACTATGATACTATATTTGACACATGCTTTCTTACTTTTGTTCAAGAGCTTTCATAATTTTCATAGTCATTCACATCAGCCTCATTCTCCTCTTGCATTATTTCTGAGTACTACTAACTGCACATTTATTTCCTGAGTATGTTTTAGAGTCTTCTGTCTCCCCTTTGATTTTACAATTGCAGATGGTTTTTCTGTAGCCTGCTTATTTTCTCAAAGTCTATACTTGTTAAAGCTTGATGTTCCCACTTACTTAAATAATGAATCAGAACTTGAACATTTGCAGATTGTAATTGCTATTGAATATAATTGTGCTTTCTATTTCATAGATGCTGCAAGTTTCTTATTCTTAATAATTCCATCTATAATGGTTTTAAACTTTATTGTAACCTTAAAAAGGAATCTAGAATATCTTTTGTGTATGTTCCCCTTTTTTACAGAATTTAATGTAAAAGAGCCACTCTTTTCTTTAACTACTTTAAGTAATGGAAAGTACATATGTTGGAAATTAAGCCCAAATATGTTTCATTAATCTCTCCCGCTTTGTATCCCATACTCTCTGGCCTTTAACCCATATTTTCTACCTGGTAGTATGAGACATATCTCATATTTTTAGCTTTTCTAAGATTTTATCATTAGCGTCATACTGCCTTAACAGTTAGGTATTGACTTTAGCAAGAACAAATATTTAATAATGTAACATTTTAATACATGTACTTTCCTATGATTATGTAGTTAGTTGAAAAATGATCAATTATGCAACATAATTCAAAGGAGACTAAAATCAACTAGGAAAGCATATTTAAAAGTATTTTTTAAATAAATAGATCAAATGAAAGAAAATGGGCTTGCTTAACAAAATAAAACATAATTAAATGTAAAGACTTAGTAAAATATCAGCAGCTATTTATAAATACAAGGGAAATAATATCAAGTTCTTTGTGTGTGTGTGTGTGTGTGTGTGTGTGTGTGTGTGTGCTGCTGGGGACTGAGCCCAGGACCTCACATGTGCTAAGCATATACTCTACCACTAAGTTACATACCCAACCCATCTTTACATATTTTAAAATCACAAATTCATGATATAGTTTTATAAAATTTAACAGAAAACAATGAGCATTAGAATGATCAGCAATAAGCCGGGCATGGTGGTGCACGCTTGTAATCTCAGTACTTGGGAGGCTGAGACTGGAGGATCCGGGTTCATGGTCAGCCTCAGCTACTTAGTGAGGCCCTCCACAACTTAATGAGACCCTGTTTCAAAATAAAGAATAAAAAATAGGACTGGAGGTATAGCTCAGAGGTAGAATCCCCCTGGGTTCAGCCCCCAGTACTGAAAAAAAAGAAAAAAATGATCAGCAGTAAAGGACTAAGCAGATACTGAATAAGGTAGCCTAATACTTCAACCTGATCATAAAATAATAATAGGTAAGAGAAGGATGAGGACATACAAACCTAATTTGGACACAGAAAAAAGACAGTTCTAGCTGGGCATGGTGTTGAACAACTGTAATCCCAGCTACTTGGGAGACTGAGGCAGGAGGACCATAAATTTGAGGCCAATGAGACTATCTCAATATAAAAATTTGGGAGATAAAAATTACTGGGGATATAGCTGAGTGGTAGAGCATTTGCTAGCGTGTGCAAGTCCCCCAGTACTACAGAAAAACAAAACAAACAGAAAAGACAGTAGTGTGGGCCCAGCCTGGGTGAGTGTCTTAATCCATTTTTTCCTATAACGGATATCATAGATTAGGGAATTTATAAAGAACAGTATTGGAGGCTGGGGAGCCTAATAGCGTGATGCTGATATCTGATGAAAGCCTAACATAGCAGAGGGCATCACATGGCTAGAAAGAGCAAGCCATTGGACAGAGCTCACTTTATAACAAAACTACTCCTATAATAACCCATGAATCCAGGAGTCCATGAATGGATTAATTCACTTAACAAGGACAGAACCTTCAGAACTCAATCACCTCCAAAAGATTCCAGGTAACATTAACATATGAAGTTAGGTATTAAGTTGCCAAGGCATGAATATGTAGAACACATTCAAATCATAGTGGTGAGTAAACCTGTTGAATTAATAGAAGATAAAAATAAGGGGCTCAGGGGCTCAGGTTGTATGTAAATATATAGAGCTAGCATGAGTAAGATTCTATTTTATATATATATACATATATATATACATATATATACATATATATATATATATATATATATATATTTTTTTTTTTTTTTTTTACTGGGGATTGAACTCAGGGGCATTCTACCTCTGAGCTACACCTCCAGTCCTATTTTTTATTCTTTATTTTGAAACAGGGTCTCACTAAGTTGCGGAGTGTCTCACTAAGTAGCTGAGGCTGGCCACAAACCTGGATCCTCCGGTCTCAGCCTTCAGAGTACTGGGATTACAAACATGCACTACCAAGCCCGGCTCTATTTATATTTTTTGAAAAGCAATTTTTTATTTAAATTAGGACTTTAAAATATCTCATCTTTATATGCCTTCAGTAGATGAACAACACTTCTTTATTTTTTGGTATGAATACTTTAAAATAATTGTTATATGATTAAAGTTTGTCAAATTATTTCCTTGAATATATTTTGATATACCTCATCAGCAATCTAATTTGGTGCATGATTGAACTGCAGTATCATGCTTTCTAAATCACACTCAAATTTCACTACCAATAAAACCAATGTCTTCACTGTGGCTTTGCACTAAAATTGAAAAAGATGGATTGGAGTCTGGTGGGAGAAAACAAGTTATTTTCTCTATCACCTCCTAGAATTTTACTTTATATAAGGGACCTCAAATGTATAGAAAACTCTAAATTGATGTCTATGTACATTTTTCCTTTAATCAATTCAGTATTGAGTTATAATTTTTCCTTATCAGAAATGAAATTGTTCATTACTATGCACCTCAAACATGTTACATCTTTCTTCTTATTATAGTATCTAGCATGTGTAGACTGCTTTATAGTTTCCCAAGTATTTATACTCTCATAGGACTAGTGTCTTCTTCCTATTGTGTTCTTAGCATCTAGTTTAGAGAATGACTCAAAAATATTAACTAAATCTGAGAATGATTACAAGCATTAACATATCTGATGCTCACAAACAACTTTATTTCCATTGGACAGACAAGGAAAGAGTCTGGCAGAGTAATTGAGGACTATTTTACAAAAGTCACAGAGTTGATAAGCAATAACACTAAGATTAAAACCAGATCTCCTGACTTGAGAGCCAGTATCTTTTCAATTACTCCAGTCTGCTACTTCTATTCAATCTACAAATGATTGGATCTGACCTATCAAGACACCGTTTTTTAGAAGATTTCACTCGAATACTTCATACTTAATCTCTGCACTTTTACAATGTTTAGAACCATGAAACAACCTTAAACTTCTCAGCACAAAAGCAGTAGAAAGGCCAATTTAGAAACCTGCCACACGTTTTAATGGGCATCTGTAAAGGATTAAGATCCCTATAAACATTCCAGGGCACTCCCCTGGGAGTTTGGTGGAATAAACAATTTCCCAAAGTTGTTCAGAAGTTGCATGAAGTTAGGAACATTTTTGTGCTGCTAGGCAAGTGTGTTATCTGCAGACTCTAATTTCTAAAATCCAAGGGGAAAAAAAATATTGGTGATGGAAACTTTCTCTGGGGGCTTTGTCTATAGAAAGAAAGCTCACTTATCACAAACAAACCATTTCTAAGACAGGGACAATTTTGTTGACTACATTTAAAGACAGAAACACACAGTTCCCAAATGCAATTTCAGTTTTCCAAAGGACAGTTTTATTCTTTTGCAGAAATGCCTATTTTTTTGTTGTTTTGTTTTGTTTAGAAGCACTACTTAGTGTGCCCCTTTAGTCAACATGAAAAGAAATAAAAGAACAAGCAACTGACTGATCCTCTGATGGAATCAAGGCAGTGGGTTGAGGTCGTCTCTTAGATATAAGCAAGGACTCTAGGTAATACTGGTAAAGATGTTTAAAATCAGGCTTAAATACTCTTATAACACTGACGCAATCGGATTAAGATTAAATATTTTCTTCTTTCATTCTTAGAGCATATCCATTTTTCCATGCTTATTTTAAAAAAATTCCTCTCCAAGGACTGAAATCTCAATAATAAAATGTTAATCTCTTACATTAAAATTGGATTAAATTTACTTATCACAGGTAACCATGGGTTGTATTAGAGTACAAATGTTGTTTTGTCTGACATCACAGCTACTGTTTTTAAAATTACTGTGTCTTCCAAACATGGGCTATTAGGCTATCAGTATGTATATACAGATTTCTTGAGTTGTTGTTTTGTTTGTTTTTGTTTGAGATGGCAATAAGGTACTGGGAGGTGTCTTACTCTGTTCCACAGGCTGGTCTTCCTCTCTGGAACTCAAGGGATTCTGCTGCCTCAAACTCAGAAGTAGCTAGGTTAGCAGTCATACCACTGTACCTGGCCTTTTGTTAAAGTTTGTTTGTTTGTTTATTTTTTTAATAGGGGCTATTCATAGGAATTTAGGACCAAGGCCAGTAATTATATCAATATCTTAGGGCATTTGTATAAGTGGTCCCCAACTTAAAATTATTCTACTTTAGATTTCTGTACTTTATGTTGGAATAAGAGCAATAAGCATTCAGTAGAAATGGCACTTTGAATTTTAAATTTTTAGCTTTTCCTTGACTAACAAGAGGCAGTAGGATACTCTCTCATGATGCTAGGCAGTGATAGAGAGCCGCAGCTCTTTTTCAATCATGTGGGTAAAAGTACTCTACAGTGTGTTGTGTTACTAAGCTATGATGTTCAATAGGCTAGGTATATTAAATGTATTTTTAACTCATAATATTTTTCAACTTATGATGACTTTATGGGTCATAACCCCAGTGTAAGTCATGGAACACTGGAATGAGGTTTTGCTTATTTTGCATCTTTCATAGATTCCTTCAGGTAGTACATAGTTGCTTTAAATATGTATAATTCCTTAAAAACTATGTGATTTTCTGAACTTTAAAATAAGCTTATGAGTTACTTTGCATCATTTTTTCCAGATCTTCAAAATTTATATACTAAAGTTTCAAAAACTTAAGGATATTTACTGTGGGAAAATGAAGGGCTTCCTTAATTTTAGAGTTTATTTTTTGGGGATCCTATTAGATTATGAGTTTTTTTCAAGGAAAATACTCTATATTTCTCATATTTGTACTAAGTGAATGGGAAAAAAAAAACAATTAAATCACATGTCTGTTCAGAGGTTAGCATACAAGGTTCAGTACAGTCCTAGCCCATGGTCTCTTTTTGTATGTTTTGCAAGCAAAAAAAAAAGAAAGAAAAGTATTTTATTTTTGGTGCCGGGCATGGTGGCGCACGCTTGTAATCCCAGCATTTGGGAGGCTGAGACTGGAGGATCTGGGTTTGCCGCCAGCCTCAGCTACCTAGTGAGGCACTCCACAACTTAATGAGACCCAGTTTCAAAATAAAGAATAAAAAAAATAGGGCTGGGGGTGTAGCTCAGAGGTAGAATGCCCCTGAGTTCAATCCCCAGTACTGCAAAAAAAAAAAATTATTTTTGGTAAATTAGTTTTGGATTGAACCCAGGGGCATTCTATCTCTGAACTACATCATCCTCAGCCTTTTTTAAAAAAGTCTCATTAAATTGCTGAGTATCTCACTAAGTTGCTGATAGTGGCCTCAAACCTGTGATCCTCTTGTCTCAACCTCCCAAGTACTAGAGTTACAGGTATGTGCCACTATGCCTGCCTTTTTTTTTTTTTTTTTTTACACTTTTTTTTTTTTTTTTTTTTTTTTGCGGTACTGGGAATTGAACTCAGGGGCATTCTACCTCCGAGCTATACTCCTAGCCCCATTTTTTATTCTTTATTTGCAGAGTGCCTCACTACGTAGCTGAGGCTGGCTGTGAACCTGGATCCTTCAGTCTCAGCCTCCATTTGTAGAGTGAGGCTGTCCAGGAAAGGAGATGTGCTAATTGCCTATTCAAAGTCATTCTCCTCTCTAGCAAACAGTAATCCCATTGTTTTTGGTTTACAAGGTACTACCTATACTGACAAGCAGAGTAGCTGGAAGCCAGTTTTGACAATCCCTTTCTTCTTCACTGGAGGTTTGTCTGGAGTAGGCATGTGACTCAGTCCTGGGAGTTGGAACAGAAGGGGAAATAAATGATTAGGGAGATTTCTGAGAAAGATTTTACTCCTCTTTTAAATACAAACATATAAAAAGGAATAAATATTCCTGCTCCATTCATTTCTACTTGGGACTAAGCTTTGTGAGGATGTGTTTCTCATCTTTACAATCATCTTGAAAGAAAGTAAAAAGAAAGAAAAAATCATTCGTTCATCATGAGGCTAACTCAACATTTTATCACTGATGTGCTACTGAACTGACCTTAGACCTCCTTTCCTTCAGCCTTCTTGTAATCTGATAAGACATTGTATCTTTGTAGTTTAGGCTATTGTTAATTGTGTATTCTGACACTTGGTCCCAAAGCATCCTAATTGATTGATATTTTAAATATCTAAAAATAAGCTCAATTCAATTACCAAAATTTTGTTTTGGAGTAAGGAACCTCTCTCAAATGACTTGGGGTAACAAGCAAAATTATTGTACTATCCAGATAGAGATTAATACAGTATGGTATCACACAATCTCAGAAACAGCTATTTTGGTTTTAATTTGTGTAAGAAAGGTAACCACTTGGAGAACAGAGTGCATAAAATCAATTTGGTTTTCTTATCTGATTAAGAAGTATATGTTTATGTGTTTGTGTGCATGTTCCATATGAATGTAAACTGTGTGCACTTCACTTAACTAGATATTGTTCAGCATATACTACACTACGAATTAAGGGAGATAATGTTTTTGACCTGACCTTATTATTAAATCCATGCTCTAAAGCTTATGTTTTTAAATTTCATTAAGAGACCCCAATTTCCTTCCTTGATACTGATTTCAGAACGGATGGAAATGCAATGATATTGTGATACCATTTTACCTTATCTCTTTATTTTGACATCCCAGCTTGGTAAACTACATTTTCACTGCCATATAGAAAACTTCCCAGAGATCTTAAATGCAGAATAACACTCATTAGACTTTGATTGATTCTAGTTGGTTATATATTAACTATTGAGACTCTGCTACAAAATAATATTCATTGAGTTTGGATATTTTCTAAAACTTTTCACAAATTTTGTCACTAAGATGATATTTTTCTTAGTTGTGTGCATGTCTTACCTATCTCTGTGTGGTACAAAAGAACACTTTTGGTGCTATACACTCCTCTGTCTCTGACTTGTATTACCTTCTGTTATTGGTTAGTGTATGAAATTTCATGCATTATTCTATCTTTATTCATTATTGAAAACTTTTAACTACCTGGTAGAAGTTTATAACATCCTCATTTGTAAAGAAGTAACTCATTTCCCCATACCAGGATGCTTTCATATAACAAATTAATAGAAAACTTCTAAAGGAATAAAGGACTGTATTTCCTATAAAGAAATTCTAGTAGATACATGTGCTTCACAATATAAAGTATACTTATAGTTCTTATTTATTCCTATAAAATATTCTTTATTTTTATAAAGTCAATATGGTATAATTTTTGTATACATTTTATATTTTAAAAATAGGGCCTCAGAAAGGGTAGAAACTTGCTCAAGTTGCTTTCTTTCAAAGAGGCAGATATTCTGGTTTGAAACTCAGACTTCCTGACTCTAATTCCTTCCCAGAAGGGGGATGTTTGGACTGGTTTTGTTGTTGCTGTTTATGTTGTATTGTCGTCGTTTTTAAAGAAGACTTTTGGAAATAAGGCATTTTTGAAATATAATTTTTGTAATATGTGGCAAATTAGACTATGATGTCTGGCATCTTTACTGAAATCAGTGAGCTTGTTTCAAAATTTTTGCATCAAGTTGTCTTTTTTTAAGTATGGAAACATTGTTAACAACATATTAGGAATACGTAAAAACATTTGGAAAATATCTGCATGCTGTGAACAAAATCAGTATACTACACAACTACAAAGTCTATTGGCATAATGTATCAGATGTCAATGTCAATTGATGATTATAACAAAAAGTCTAAACATATGAAGTTTCCTGGTTAATTTATAGAGCTGTCTTTCTTAGCCTGTGTTCTCAGCAGATGATAGAATTTCACTTACCTATCAGCCTTTATTGGTGGTCCACATATGTGCAGCATTCATTCCATTTTAATTAACCCCAAGACCAGTTTACAAGGCAGAGCTAGGCTTTCTATTTAATTTCATAAGACTATCGATGATGTAAGCCATCAGAAACCATAGCTAAATCTCACACAAATTAGGTACAACAAATTTTAACAAACTACTTTTTTTAAACAAGGACTCTCTTTTAAATTCTTTAATTTTTATTGAATGATGTTGTAGTTAACCATAGAAACTATTTAGGGACTAATTTTTTTCTTTTTGTACTTTTGTTAATCTATCTATATATTTTTTAGAGAACATTAAAGAAAATGTGCCCTAAGGTAGTGTTTTTCATCTTCATAATGTATGTGAAGCTTATTCTTATTTTATCCTCTAAGGATAGTTAAGACTGGGAATTGAATTCACTGTTACTCACATTCTGGCCTTGACAGAGAAGGCCCAGGATTATCCTTAGAATCAAGGCTTCATTATTGAGATAAAATGAAAGAGACTTTACTGTTCTTTATGTAATTAAATGCAATCATTATTATAAAATTTTTTCTTCACAGCAGTTAGGTTGAAAAAAATTTTACATTATCAGTAATCCCTTTATTTCTTTGACATGATTCATAGCTTCTTGTGTATTCCCTGGTCTGAAAATAAAATGCAATTTGAAACCTTCCATAGGTAAACAGTGCTTATTTGTTGCTTTAATATTAATACTTTTGTTTTTTTAATTCAGTGAAACTTCAAATGACTAAAGCACCACCGTGTCTTGATAATTTACCCACTCATTGACTCATAGATACAGGGCCAAGTAGCCAAGAAGTTCATAAAATAGTCAATTCAATTGAGTTTCAAACTTTTAGACAACTGGAGTAATAGCCTCTAAGTAAGCTGTTAATTAAACCACTCTAATATAATGATGAATGTGTTGAAGTGGAGATAATGTTGTACTTCAAGTATTTCCATGGTTAGGGACATGGAATGACCTAACCTACTTGACCATATCTGAAAATTCTCTAATTATATTTATTGGTAGTAAAATACATTTTAAATCTAAATCTGAGATTTGTCTAAATATCAGTAATCCCAAAAAGATCTGAGAATTTCCTTTTTCAGTTCCATGGTAAGTGGCGCTATAGCCTTTAGAGGGACACTAGAAAGATTTGTCAGTATCACAAGATCCTTCCTTATTAAAATCTGTTTTACTTTTTATTTGATGGCATCTTAGTCTTGAGAAGTGGTTTATGTCTAAGAATTAGATGAGGGAGCCTTCTGCCTTCTTATAATGCCAAAATCAGGCTTCTGCTTACTACACTAGGATCTTTGTTTATTTAGATCAAGTTGGACCATAGTAGTCTGCCTAAGTATTTTTGTCTAAAAGCCACCATGGTTAATTAGCAACTAGTAAAAATCTCTATTTTTACTAGTAATTAGTAAATTATTCTGATGATTTTTCTGTCTCTACATGCATGTTTGTGTAATGAGGAACACCTTGTTTCTAGTGGTTAGAAGCTGCCATTTAGTCTTTTCTACTCTGACATCCAGTCATCCTCACTGGAATTCATAAGCCTATCTTTTCAAGGGCAGCATTTTCAACCTACCTTAAGGCCTAATAGGAGCAGCCATTATATTCTTATAAAAATCCACATTTTTAACTTTTTATTTGAAAATAATTTAAACTTTACAGCAAAGGTATGACATAAGCATATAAAAATAACAATGTTATACCTTTACTCAGATTTTTTTTTTTTACTTTTATTAGTGTATTGTAATTATACATCTTAGTGAGATTCAAAGTGATACAGATGTACATGCACACAGCACTTGGTGTATTTCCTTCCTCATCCCATCCTGCTTCCCCTCTTCCCTCCTCACACGTGTTAGAGATTGGTAGCAATGCCTCCATATCTTGCTACAGCATTATTTGAACTGTTCCCTTCTTCAGTCCTCCTTTTCCTTTTCTCTAGCTCCCTCCCTCCAACCCCTTTCCACTATTCAACTTGTCTCTCTCCACATTTATCCAAAGTCCCTTGTATTTCCTCTTTTCTCTCTAGTTTCCATATATGAGAGAAAACATACAACGCTTGACTTTCTGAGACTAGCTGATCTCACTTAGCATAATATTCTCTAGTTATATCCATTTTTCTGAAAATGACATGATTTTGTTCTTTTTTATGGCTGAGTAGAATACCATTGTGTGCATGTGATATACTTCTGTTATTTATTCATTGGCCATTGACAATGAATGAAGTTTGTTCCATAAATTGACTGTTGTGAATTATGCTGCTATGAACATGAATATGCATGTAGCACTATAGTATTATGACTTTAATCCTTTTGGAAAGATTCCAAGGAGTGGTATAGCAGGGTCATATGGTGGTTCCATTCCTAGTATTTTGAAGAAATTCCATACTGATTTCCATAGTAGTTGGACTCATTTGCAATCCCACCCACAGTGTATAAGAGTTCCCATTTCTCCACATCCTCACCAGCATTGATTATTGTTTGTATTCTTAATGATTGCCATTCTAACTGGAGTTAGAAGGACTCAGTGTAGTTTTGATTTTTCTTTCTCTGATTGCTAATGATGTCAAACATTTTTCATATATTTATTGGCCATCTTAACATTCTGCCTTATGTACTCTATCATTTGGACTCTCACACATTTTTGAAACTTTTATTAGTGCATTGTAATTATACATCATAGTAAAATTCAAAATGACATATTCATATAGTCACACATCACTTGATAAATTTCCCTCCATATCCCACCCTGCTTCCTTCTCCTCCTTTTCTGTACATATTAGTGAAACTGGGAGTGATACCTTCATATATGGATCAGATCCTCTCCTCTGTTCTATTTCTCTCTCAACACTTGACAAGTTGCATAACATGATCCTTTACCACTAAATAATTCTTTTCTTTTTTTTTTTTTTTTCGGTACTGGGGATTGAAGCCAAGGGCATTCTACCTCTGAGCTATACCCCCCAGTCCTATTATTTATTCTTTATTTTGAAACAAGGTCTCACTAAGTTACAGAGGGCCTCACTAAGTAGCTGAGGCTGGCTGCAAACCTAGATCCCATGGTCTCAGCCTCCCAAGTACTGGGATGACAAGTGTGAGCCACCATGCCCGGATAAATAATTATTTTCTAAGAAACAAATATATCTTTAAGTGATAACTGTGAAGTTAGCATTTTCAGTAAATTTAACACTATTTCATTATTTTAGTCTATCATCCATTTCTGCTTCATCACTGTACCCAATATTGTATTTTACTGAATTTGTTTCTAGTATAAAATACAACTAGGATTAAGTATTGTAGTTCTCATATCTTTTTAATTTTTATTTTTTGGTACTGGGGATTGAACCCAGGGGCATTCTGCCTCTGAGCTACACCCCAGCCCTTTTTACTTTTTATTTTGAAACAGGGTCTCACTAAGTTGTTGAGAGTATTGATAAGTTGCCAAAGCTGGCCTTCACCTGCAATCCTCCTGTCTCAGCCTCTCAAGTACTGGGATTACAGATGTGCTCTACCACACCCAGCTTGTCATGTCTTCCTAGATTAATTTGGGATATTTTTATTATATTAGCATTTATGCAGGTTATAATTTTTCCATACTTAAAAATACAATATTCTTTATTTTGAGTTTTATGTTTATTCATGATTAGATTTAGGTTATGTCTTCCCTGCTAGGATATTATATAAAGGATGTTGTGACTTGACATTATTCTCACAGTGTCCAGTGGAAAGACATAGTATTCAACTGCATTTTTACCACAGAGAGGTATTTGATTTCTGCACCATATAGTTACAAGTGTTTACTTTACAATTAATAGATAGCTGGTAGAGGGGCTATTTAATATCACACAAATATTTTGCTCCTTATAAAAATTTATCCCCCTAGTTTTAGCAGTAGTCAAAGATTACTGGCCTTACAAATCTTTATTATAATAGTTGCAGAAAGGATATTTTTCCATATCCACTACTCTTGCTTTTGCCAGTCAACATTTGACATTCTTTTAAAGCAAGAGTCCCCATTTTCTTTTTATTTATTTATATACTTGTTTTGCATATATAAATATGTATATTATATATAAACATATAGTCTATACATATATAGAGATGTATACTTATGTATTTTGGTTTTAACTCACAGTTTTCAATTTTTACCCAGTGGTGTATATCTTTAGTTATTTTGTTTTCCAATTTATTTCTAAATTTCCTAGGTAAAGGAGGATCTTTTGGATAGCCTCAGGAAAAATTCCTATGAGTTGATTAAAAAGGGCACATCAAATAAATCCATTCCATTTTTTTCTAAGTTTTAAAATTCATTTTTTCATCACATTAAATAATATTAGATATCTCAACTTCATTTAGTGCAGGCTGTTCTGAGTCCAGATTCCAGTCTATTAACCAAAATAATATTTAATGTCATAATGAGAAGTTCAAGCTGGCATATTGAGTATACATCTGGCTTGATCTGTGCTTACATTTATTTTTCCCTGGTCTCAACCTAATAGAACCCATTATCACATATATTTTTCAGCTTTCAGTTAATATATATACATATATGTTTATATATATTTGGTTTATATATATAATATATATTTGATATGAAAAATAACTCTTTTCATGGTAGGCCTCACGTTAATTTCCCTAGAGAGCCAGCTGTACTATAATTACTGTGATAGGTCTAGTGCATGGGGTGCAGAAGAGGTGGCGTTGGGAAAGGAATAGTGTCATTTCTTTGGAAAGTGAAAGCATTGCAGGATTTCCAAACAATTCAGGAATTATTTTAACTGGTCTTGGAGGATGCATCTTAGTTAGATTCATGTAAATCTACCAAAATGTCCTCAGTCAGTATTTTACATACTCTTGGTAAATGCTCCAGCTTTGACATATGAGGCACGGCATGGTTTGTATTCAGTTTATGTTATGATTTAGCAAATTCTAGCTGTGTCTGATTTCTGGCTATGACAGTTTTCTGGCAGTAAAAGATCATAATAGATGTTTCCTAATCTTCTAACCATGTCTTGAGCTAAGAATTTAAAACCCAGAGCTTGTCCTTTTTCTTTCTTTCTTTCTTTCTTTAAACTCTCAGGTATAATGAGAAATAGCCAGAGTTTTATATTCTTCATTCCTAACATAATGGTCTATCACAGTAGTCATTTGATCTGTCAAAACCATCCCTTCAATAGGCAGTTTATTTCAAGTGACTGAAGGTGATAATATGAGTAACTGCTGTGGACTACGTGTTTTCCATTTTTTAATGGCATTGGGATCATCCTTGTTTCCAAAAACAGGGTTCACACTCATTCTCAAATTCCTGTATTTGAAGATTTTTGCTTGTAACTACTTCTAGTTCTATTATACCAAAGCTCAATGTAAAAAGTGTCTATTACAAATGTTTTTTAAAAGGAAGATATTAAACACAGAATTAAAGTTTACATTAGGGAATATTGGAAGGACAGATTCTGCCTGAGTTACCAGAAATGACTTTCACAATCAAGAACAGAGTCAAACGGGACCTGACTTAACGACTGAACTTGGATCAGAGATCAAGTATCAAGAGGCTAATGCCACTACTGTTTCAGATACAAGTCCTTATAAAAACAAGGGAAGCACAGAAAAGGACACTTGGTGAATGAAACAGAAGATCTTCAAATTCCATGATGTTATTATTCAGGAAAACGCCAAAGGAAGCAAGAAAAGGGTGTTGGCCTCATGGTCACTCTCCAAATCTTACTCAGATGCATTCAATTTGCATCCAGAATTCCAGTTACAATGGGCAAATGTTATTAACAATTATCCAAAATCTCAGTAGGAGATAAATTAGAATCTAGGTTGAACATGTCAGTTGACAATATTTAACATGATACAACAGTGAGAATCACCACACACAAACTCAGGTACAATCTAACCCACCAGTCTGTTTGTAATGAGAATTGTAAGCAATACATATTTGATACAATTTTCATGATGTATAATTATAGATCACACCCTGAAAAATTCATACAATGATTCTAATTCCCCTACTATTACACCCATTTTCTCTTCTCATTTAATATCCTTAAATAATGAAAATAAATGGCATCCAGCTCATGACTGAAGTGATTTTGACATTTAGTTTACATTTAATGGTAATGCATTTTTCTTTTCTAACAAAGCTTTGTTATATTAGTATCAATTAATCAATAATTGCTTATGACTCATTAGTATATTTTCACTTCAGGCACAGTGAGACCAAGCTGAGCTTTCACCAGTATAATATAGAAGATCCTGTTCACCCTAGACTAACAAAGAATCTTAGTCTTCTCATTGAGGTAACTTGGCTAACCTGAGTATGCTGACCATATGATGGACCCTTGACTACTAACTAACTGAATGGCTAATTTGACACATTTTTAAATATAAGTTCTGATGTAATCATAACTTCTTCATAGAAATTAGTAAGGAAAAAATGAAAAACATTTACTGCAATATAACTAGTTTCGAAGTTTGGGGAGATGCATTTTATTACGGATGATTCAGCTGAACGATAAACATGTGCACACAGTGGGGAAATCATTGACCCCATGGAAGCCACAGGAGAAAGCTCAACTGATTCAGAGGTACATATACAGAAACTTTCATTGCATTTGCTTTATTACACTTGGCTATCTCTCTTCTAGACACGATTTACTCATTATTTGAAAAAGAATTCAAAGAAAGAAAATATAGCCAGGCGTGGTGGCGCACGCTTGTAATCCCAGCATTCGGGAGGCTGAGACTGGAGGATCCGATCCGGGTTCGCCGCCAGCCTCAGCTACCTAGTGAGGCACTCCGCAACTTAGTGAGACTCGGTTTCAAAATAAAGAATAAAAAATAGGGCTGGGGGTATAGCTCAGAGGTAGAACGCCCCTGAGTTCAATCCCCAGTACTGCAAAAAAAAAAAAAAAAAAAAAAAAAAAAAAAAAAAGAGAGAGCTCATAACTCTACATATAGATAACCTATATTACCACTTGCCACAGAATATGTGCAAACATACTTTATTATAATGTCATGGAGGTTATATGTGTGTTAGAACAGGATTTTCCTGCCATTGTCATAGACCTTGATACTCCTCTGTAGCATGGATGCTGATTCTGTCTTATTTGTCTTTCTTACAAAAGCTAATTTGAATGAGTCTATTGTCTGAATATTTCATTTTTGAAGTTCCCAGAATGAAATTCATTAGCTTTTTCATCATGTTTAATGTTCTGTTCTACCAAGTGTATTCTATAGAAATAAATTTCTGGAATAAAGGCTTTCTTGGTTTAATCAAACACATATTAAAAAATAATAACATAATTAACATTTATTAAGTACTCACCATGTGTTAAGTTCAATACATATGATAGTATACATTTTTGTGAAATGCTTCATTAGTTTAATAAGATTCTCTGACTGTACTTCCAGATCCCAGATCAGCTCTGAAGGTTTGGGGTCCCTTAATCATTAATAAAGAGGTATGAAAATTTCCAGAGAGGGATTGTAAGGTATTCTATCATATTTACCCCAGATGTCCACAAAGAGTTGGAAATAAGTCAAAGTCATTCCATTTAATTCCCACTATTACTGGAGGCACATTCTGCAAATGCAGGAAATCTGGTTTGTTTTATTCCTTCTATGTTCCTTACAGAGCAATTGCTGGAACATAGTGGGTCTTCAAAAACCCTTTGACGAATAAGTGAATTACATAGCTTCCCTAGAGCATATCCTGAGATATACCAGATTTAATCTAAATCCTCAGTGTAGGAGATGATAATGACCAAGGAGAATGGAAAGTGATTTCAAAGGTCTGCCATTTATGCCCCTATTCTAGTTGTTTCTCACTGTCA
Source organism: Graphiurus murinus (assembly GCA_004027655.1). Taxonomy (NCBI): domain Eukaryota; kingdom Metazoa; phylum Chordata; class Mammalia; order Rodentia; family Gliridae; genus Graphiurus; species Graphiurus murinus. The sequence goes on from PVLC010000138.1 coordinate 213,731, forward strand.
CTCTACAATGCTCAAGAAAATTAAAATCCAAGTTCTAGTGGGCTGGACTTCTTTCATTAGTATCTAGTTTTTTATGAAGAGAAGGAAAAGTTTTTCATTCATGAATTAACATAATACTATTTCAGAGTTGTCTGGTAGTTATTGGATATATAACATACATTCAGATAAATGCATTTTAGATGATTTCATTGTCATGCAAACATCATAGAATATACTTACACAGACCTAGATGATATAGGTCAATCACTTAGTGTGGCTCTTGATGTAATCAGGATACATGGTAAGCTGGGCATGGTGGTACATGCCTGTAGTACCAGCTACTTGAGAGGCTTAGGCAGTAGGAACACTAGAACCCAGGAGTTTGAGGCCAGCCTGGGCAACATAGCAAGATCCTATCTCAAAAACAAAACAACAAAAGAGACATAGTAAATATGGTATGTATGAGCCTTCTACTGGCATAACATGGCATACCATTTTCTAGTAAAAATTTTATATAAGTAGGAGTATATTTTAAAATATGATAAAACATAATATTGTAAGTATATAAGCCAGTAGCATAGTTGTTTGATAATTATCATTATCAAATATTATGTAGTATACAGAATTGTATTTCCTAGACTGTTAATAGAATTAGTGGTGTAGTAGGTTGTTTACACCACCATCACCTCAAACACATGAGTAATGCATTGTGCTGTGACATTATGATGGTTAGGATGGTACTAGGCATGAGGAATTTTTCAGCTCCATTATAACCTTATAGGACCAAGGTCATATATGGAGTCCATCACTGACTGGAACATGAATATGCAGCATGTGACTGTAATGAACAAAATGTCACATCAGCATTTACGGACTAATTACTATAAGCCTTTTTATAAATGATGTGTGTATATACGTTGTAAAAATGTGTGACAGAGACAGTTAAGTGCTTCACAGTATGGTTGATAAATATTACTAAAAATATTTTCAAAGCTATATAATATACATAGATATACATTTGGGATATATGCATGTGATAAGCATATATACTCACTGAACCTTCACCACATTTTATATATGAGAAAACTAATGCCACAAAGCTAACAGTTGGCCAGCTTGGGATTATGGACATAATTATTCTTTAGAAGCCAAGTTTTAACCAGGAGGTTGTGGTCCCTAGTCTAACTTTAGTGGAAATGAAAGACACCAAGTCACACAAATGCCTACCAAAAAATTACAAGTGTTATGAGTGCTGTCAAAGAACAGCAGAGGGAGTTAGGAGAATGTAATGGAGGGAGAGTCAGGGTAAGGCTGAGACAGTGACATTTAAGCTGAGACTCTGAAGGAGTAAAGGCATTCTAAGACAGAGAAACCATGCACAAGAAGAGGCAGTGCAGGCACATCCACACACTGTACAACAACAACAACAAAAAGGGAGAACTGAAAGAAATACATTAAGATGTGAGCTTAGGAGCGGGGGCAGGCCAGGGAAAAGGAATGTAGGACTTGTGAATAAGAGACTAGAGAAGGGAGCAGTCAAATCATGTTGACCATGTAAACTACAAATTTTTGCATTCCATTTTTTATTTCAATGAGAAGTCACTGTATGATGTTAGCAGGGATGTGACAGGATCTTATTTATGTTTTCATAAATATTACTCAATTTTCTTTTTGTACTTTGGTGACATTAAATAGTAATGATGATAAACAAAACATTTCTGGAAGAATATTCCTTTTAACAGATGATTTTTCATTACCTCAGCTAGTTCTTTTGTATTACAGATACCACATGGGAAAGAATTTTTAATACAGAAACCATATAAATTAAAATATTGTTTATTATAAATAAATGTAGAAAAGGCATATTAGGTAATCCACATTCTACTTTTGAAACATAATAAAGGAAGAGATGTGACAGACATTATTGTGAACTTAACAGTATTGTTGACTTTGTTAAATAATAGTAATATATTTAGATATTTAAATATTTGCTGTAAGGAATATTGGTGCATCAAAATACAAAATATAAACATAATTACTACTAATATTCTACAGTAGGATTAATAAGCTGATTTGTGTTTACTATTTCACCCACATTTTAAATATTATGAGTTAAAAGGCAAAAAAATAGCCTTTATTTTAGTGCAAGTCAGTAAAAAGAATGTTTGTATAGTCCAGTATAATAAAGCACAACAGATTTGCACTGATAGTGCATGCTCTTTGCAAAACTACCACCTAGAAAAAGAACTAGCTACCTTTAGGGTGCTTGATGTTTGCATCTCATTGATATAAACAAGTTGTCTTTTGGAATCAGAAGTAAAATCCATGGCCTATAGCACTGGTTAAAAGCAGGCACTGTTGCTCTAACAAAGAATTTTTTTTTTTTTTTGACTGTTTGGAGATTGGCAGGAACTCAGCTCTAAACATCCAGAGCAGGCTCACAGTCCAGCAGCGCTCCCAGGAGGACTGTGGCAAAATAGCAGGCTGTTAGGAAGACAGGAACCAGTTACCCTGATACACATTTCTGAGGAGTCAGTAAGGCAAGGAAAGGTAAGGAAAGCATGGAGGTGACGGGTTAGACAGCAAGAGAGACGGCATAATGCAGAGTAATTTAATGATTTTATCAGCTTTCAACCATTGGAAACAAAGCAATTGGTAAGGGAAGGTGGGACATGTGAATTATCTTTGATAACAAGCAGGAAAATCCTTCAAAGATTTGAATGTTCTTCCTACCAGGACACACTGAAATATTTAGATTCTGTGATGATGATACATCAGTGCCAATTTTTATAAGGCTATATTACTGAATCTTTCACCTGTCAAATTTGAGAATTCAAATGTAAAGAAATGGACAAATACAGCCTAGAATACGTGTTAGTGGTTCTATTATGGTGACAGGCTGTCCTGTTGGTTAGTTTGCCATTTACAGATTTTGGATACAGTCAGACTATCACGGGACTCTCATGAACTTGTACAGGTTGTTATATTTTAAGATATTCTAAAATTCATAGAATAAAAATATAAGTGAAAATATTATCACCCAGATAGCTCTTCTTTTAAATAGTACACGTACAATTATTCTTTGAAATGAAGCTGGATAAAGGCTGCCACTGAAATACTGGAAATTCTGCAAATGTAAATTAGGTGTGAGGAGGGGACAGGGACAACTTTGGTTTAGGAGTAAGAGGCATTGTATAGTAATATTTTTCAGGTCATGGCAAGGAGATGTAAAGAAGTGTGCTGAATTTTTCCTTAGGTTAGGATTTCTGTGTTTTTTTGGCTCTTGTTACTAAGTTCAGGCCACTTGATCGGGGCACCTTGAAAGCAGCTGAGCATGGCTTCCAATTTCAGCTCAAAGCCTCATATTGGAAGTATGAGTTAATATTATTTATAATGTGACTCATGTAAAAGCTGTAAAAATAATATCAGAAAACCTTTTTCACTTATAAGCCATATCAGAAATTGAATTAATATTTTCAGAGATAATTTATTTTCACTTAAGTGGCTGTATAGCTGGGCACAGTGGCACACACCTATAATTCTAGTACTTGGGGGCTGAGACAGGAAAATCGCAAGTTCAAGGCCAATGTATGATAACTTAAAGCATGTTTCAAAATACAAAAGGCTGGGGGTGTAGCTGAGTGGTTGAATACTCCAGGGTTCAATTTCCAGTAACACACACACACACACACACACACACACACACACACACAGAGTTGTGTAATAGCACATGACATTACAACTACTACCAGCACTAAAAACTAATATTTTATGAAGCATATAACTTGATGCCAGCCATGAGGCACTATGTCCATGGTATTTTCCTTCCTAGATCCTAGAGGATAATTTATTAATATTGCTAAAGTCATGTATTTGCTTAATTTGTAGCTTATATTAGAGTAAAGAGAAAAATGGTTTAGGATGTTTAATGTTTGGGGTAGAAAGTGGATATATTCACTTTACATTAGGCAACTGCAGAAGGAGGGAACTTATGATAATAAGTAGAATGTGGCTCTAGCGAGTAAAAGTGGAGAAGACACGCATCATTATTCAATTCTAGGCACTGTGCATTAACACATGAATTATCCAATTTAATTTCACATAGTCTGCTGAAACAGATATTTCAATTATTCACATTCAATACTCAAGAGATTTGAAGTTAGAGTGCAAACAAATTGCCCAGAGTCACACGATTAATAGGTATGTATTTTGATGATCTCGCTCAGTAAAAAAAACTAGACAATGGAAGATTTTTAGAAAGAAATAATTAAAACTATTAGGACTTCAATATACAGAAATAGAAAATATCAAAATTGGAGAGATTTCCATGATAGGCAATTATAAGAGGACTTAGTAATTGTGTTTCTCACTGTTCTCTGTATACTTTTTAATTGCTATTACAATCCACCAACTTTTTCCTGTTAATGTTCCTTCCAGAAAGACATCTTCAGAATATTATTATGATTAGACATGAACCTGAAAGGTTAAACTATGAGGCATAATTTCATTTTTTTAAAGAAGTTCATTTAAAACCGTTCGTACGCAAATCTTTCCATCATTCTGCCAAAAGCAAGATATCAGAAATTCTTAGCAGGAGGCAAATGGTAGTTGAGAGCAGATTATTGCAGTCAGTGGGCACTCAGATAAAGGAAGCTTATAAAATCAGAAAAAAAAAGGCTTTGTCTCCTTTTGTTCATAATTAAATGCGGACATAACCTTAGTTGTAATGTGTTATAAGCAGTGTTGTTGGACCACAGATTCACCACTTGGGGCCGAGAACTACAAATATAGGAGATAGTGGTTTTTAAGAAAGGAAAATGTAGAATATATTCTTTTTCTCTTTGTACAAATCATATTTTTATGAGCCTACTGAAGAGTAGCTGAGTGCTGAATCAAATCACGAATTCTCAAGGCCGTCATAATCAGAGTAGGCAAAGTATATATTTGCTTAGGGAAACATCTGTTAAGGAATTTCTCTTGAGTCTCATCAGTAGTTGGCAAGCTTTATTGCTTCAGCTATGTTTTCATTATTGGCTTGTCTGCAGAATAGTTTACACTACTTGTCCTATTATTAATTCAGAATAAAGAAATAACCTTTTAATGTCCTGCCTTTGTTGATAATGCCCACTACAATATTTAAATAAAAAAGCGACTCACTGATTTGTATTTTATTCAATTGTATTCTTGAATTTTATGTACATGTAAAGAGCTCTGGAAAGGATAAAAATAGTAGATTATGAAATGAGTGAATCAACCATGGTGTTTACATTTACAGTTCAACTACTTTCAGAATATTACAGAAAAAATACCTTTACAGTATAATGCTTGGCTCACAGTGGTAATGCCATTATTTTTACTACTTCACTAAAATTATTGAAATTGGCTAACTTATATATGTAGAAAAATTTTTAGTCCAAATAGAGGAACCAGCCAGCAAAATATACTTCTATGAAACTATCAAGTTGATGATAGGAATTAAAAAAATTTCTGAAAAAAAAACTCAAGAGAATAAAATCAGAAAATCATATTCTTTGACACAGTTATCTCATAGATACATTACAGGTGGCATAAAGAAAATATATTGTGAACTTTTTTGTATATATTTGACGTTAAAACAAACTGACCAGAGTAAATTTTTTTTTCTTTCTAGATTTCCCTTTGATGCTTTCCATGTGTTACAGCTGATAAAATGCTATCTTGAAAAATCCATTAATATATTGTGGGATATTAATATATTGTGGCTTTGAAAGTGAATTATTTTTGACATGGTACTTGCTAATATAGCAATCCATATGCCTCATTTAAGTACTAATATGAAATAATAAGATGGTAACTTTCTTTAACATTTTCTCTTGTCAAAATATTGATATAATTTGGCCAACAATAAGCATGGACAAGAATGAAAATAATATTTCTGTTGAGTACAATATTAACCTGCAGTTGTTGATGCTATTATTAAGCTTCCATAATTGTTTAGGTCATCAATCTCTGGCAAGATCCTTTCAGAGTGCTTGATGATATCGCAAGCATCAAGCTGTGCTGCATTAAAAAATGATGAATCTCTGTCCAGGTAAAGCTTTGCCCTTTGGCTATCATAATGTATCACCATTTTGTTTACAAATGGGTATTCACTATGCTAAATGGCAACAGGGTGCATGAGATCTTATAAATATGAAATGTTGGCACTAGCTAATATCAGAACTGAAAGTGCAATTGGAAGCCTAGGGAAAAATAATCGTAGTTACTTTGAAAATAAATAATTTTGGTAAATTGAAATCATTGTGATCCAAACATTTAAATGATTTGAATTATTTTTAAAATGATATGTTCTACGTAGAATAATCTTAATTTTTTCCCACATTTTGATGCTGGGGAACCAAACCAAGGGCCTTATGCATGCCAAATATAAGCTCTACCACTGAGGTATAACTCTAGCCCACATAACTTAATTTTAACCTTCAGTTTTTATTAAAAATATTATCCACATTTCTACCTAAATATAAATTTATAGTATCATACATAAATTTGGGAAATTTGTAAATGTCAAAAGAATCTTTTTGGAATTTTTGCTATTAGATTAATCAGCCATCAGCCATATTTTGCCCAAAGTATGGTAGTTTTGAAGAAGCGTGTTTTACTAGGAAATACAAACACACAATGGCAATGACTTTCTCTCTTCTTTGCTGACTTATTTAAAAGACAGCTGTGTGACACTCCTATATATACTTTCGTAATAATCAGAGGTGGCATTTTACAGTTATATAGGAGAAAAACTGTGTAGTGCTTGTTGTAACTCTTCTTTTTCTTCTTAAGAGTTTTGTGTTGCATTGGTGTTTCCTGTGAGTTAGGTTAGTTCTGGATCAATTACCATTCTTTATTCAGCGAACATGGTAAAACCTCTCTTTTCATCAGTAGGTTTTTCAAATATACAGAAAAGTATAGAAACAATATAATTACACAAGAAAACTTTATCAAATATTTAAAAATTTGATATATTCATATTTTAATAAATAAAATATTAGAAAAAGAACTTTAGTACCTTGCTACTTACACTGCTTGTTAGAATGTTTATTAATTTCTTATAGGCATTTATATATTACTGTATAATTTATCTATAAATGTGATATAATGTTTTGTATATTTTAGTGTTTATGAAAATAAAATGAGAATGTGCATACCATTATTTAACTGGCATTTATTTGTTTAGTATTCTGTTATTGAATTTTCACCATGGTAATACATTTATCTCTGCTTCTTTTTTATTTTTATTTTTGGTGCTGGAGATCAAACCCATGGCCTCATGTGTGCTAAGCATATACTGCACCACTAAGCTACATTCATTTAAAGTCCTGTGCATTTTGCTCTTGATGGAGTATGCCTTGATTTATTATCCATTTATTTGATAAGTTGTTAGACCCATATCCAGTTTTATAAACACCATCTGTTAATGTCCACTTATGCACATGTACTGGGGTCCCTGGAAGAGTGTATATCTGACAGTTCAAATGCTATGCACATGTCCAATTTTACCAGGATACTGTCATATCATCAGGGTATTTGTGTAACTTTATACTTTAGCAATATATATTTTTCTATTTTCCCCACAACCTTCTCAATAGTATTACAAAATGTTTTCTTTTTCACTTTCCTACTTAGAAATGAAGTTGTATCTTTTTATATTCATTAAATACTTGATTTCATTACTGGATTGCCTATTCATATCTTTTTCTCATTTTCATTGTTGTTTGCCTACATTATTAATTAGTAGGAGCTCTTTAGATATTATTATAATTCTTTATTAATTATCCTTTTCTCATTTTTATTGTTGTTTGCCTACTTTATTAATTAGTGGGAGCTCTCTTTTTTTTTTCTTTTCTGGTACTGAGGATTGAACCTAGGAGCATTCTACCTCTGAAATACACCCCCAGTCCCATTTTTTATTCCTTATTTTGAAATAGGCTCTCATTAAGTAGTGGAGGACATCATTAAGTAGCTGAGGCTGGCCTCAAACCTGTGATCCTCCTGTCTCAGCCTCCCAAGTACTGGGATTACAAGGGTGCGCCACCATGCTCTGCATTAACAGCCTTTTAGATATTATTGTAATTCTTTATTAATTACATGAACTTCAAATAGCTTCTTCAGTTGGTGATTGGTCTTTTTACTTGTGTTTGGTCACTAATTAAAGACTTAAAAGATTTCACATATTGAAATTCATCATTTTTTTATGTTTTGAGTTCTTAAAAAACATGATTAAGAAATCTTTCCTTACCTTGGTAGTCATAAAGATATTTTACTGTATTATCTTTTAATTTTTTTTTTTGGTACTGGGGATTAAACCCAGGGGCACTCTACTTCCAAGCTACACTCTCAGCCCTATTTATTTTTATTTATTTCTTATCTATTGCCCTTTTTATTTTTTATGTTGAAACAGAGTCTCACTAAGTTGCCAAGGCTAGTCTCAAATTTGTGATCTTCCTGTCTCAGCCTCCTAATACTGGGATTACAGGTGTGCACCACCACTTCAGCTCTGCATTTTCTTACAGATTAGGCTTTTTGTTAATTTAGAATAGATTATAAAGTAAATTTATAATTTTTATTATATCAGTAAAACAAAATCTCTTTTTTAGTAACATTTATTGGAAACACATACCCTTCACTTATTTTTCATGTTCTCTCTATCATGTAATTAAGTTTCCAAATATTCACAGATCCATTTTTGTATTTTCAATTCTATTGCAATATTTTAATTTATAGTCCCACTAAAATAATGAATAATATAGCATAATCTTTATGAAGACAAAAAAAGGTTAAAATGAATAAGAAATTAGCATTTTTTTGCATTAGGATGTATAAAAATTTATCTGTAAGCATCTTGAAATGCTGACAAAGAAACTTTTTTTTTTCAATAAAAAGTGCTGCATAGCAATTTTATGTTTTTAAAGACTAAGTAAGAAGCAAGGGCTTTAAAAATTTAAATCTCATCAGACTAGAATAGAAAGTTAGAGCTCAAAGAGATCTTAGAAATAATCAAATCCAATCATTCACAAGTAATGAAACTGAATTTTAAGAAAGTTAACTACCTCCTCTTAGAAAACACAGCAAATTAGCCAGGAACAGAACTACAACCAAGATCTGTTGTTCCCTGTCAAGGATGCTTTCCAGCAAACCAGGCTATGGCACCAGGTTTGCTGAGAATGTGTTTTAAAAAGTATGAGAAGGTTACTGCAAAGTTCCTTTTACAGGAAAGTTCATGGATCCTTTGCTTAATTTTTAGCATAGAATGGAGTATTATTCCTATGAGCTGAATAAACTCTGCTACCAATTATTGAAAATAAAAGGAGAGAGTATTATCACTAACTAAATAACTTGGCTTCAGCATTTCCCCCACTTTCTACTTTAATGATTATAACTCATTTGTCTTACCCTTCATTTGAACATCATCAACCTATGTTCTATTTTTCTTCATGAGCGTGCTTATATTTAATAAGATTATATTAAGTATCTAATACTGATCAGAACCTGTGGTAGGCACTAAACGCCAAGAAAAATAAGATGAGGAGATCCCTAACATTCTTGTAACAAACATCTTGTAATTAACCATTACATATTCTTTTACATATTTCCTACAAACATAATGTTTGCAGGTTGTGCATGTATCGTAGGGACTCAGGATAATCCATAGGGTCAAAAGGCACAAAGATCTGAAGTAGGAATAAAAAAGTATTGATTGGTTAGGCACAATTAAAGTCATTTATGACTTTAATAATTTGAAGAATGAGGTATAAATCTGGAATAACTATTGAGGAAATTACAAGGCAGATTTGAGTACCCAGCTGAGAATGGACACTGAAGTTGTGAGACAGTTGATAGTTTTGCAAGAAATAAAGTGGCCTAGGCTTGGAGATCTCACTCAAGACGACGAGCAGGTGAGATAGCAGTAGGAAAGCCAGTGATAGAAAACTACCTATGTGGTCAGAGAGTACCATTTAGAGTTTAGATTTCAGAGATGATGAAGTAAAAGAGGTGTGTGAAGGCGGGCGTGGTGGTGCACACTTGTAATCCCAGCATTTGGGAGGCTGAGGCCGGAGGAGGATCTGGGTTCTCGGCCAGGCTCAGCTACCTAAGTGAGGCACTCCGCAACTTAGTGAGACCCAGTTTCAAAAATAAAGAATAAAAAATAGGGCTGGGGGTATATAGCTCGGAGGTAGAATGTCCCTGAATTCAATCCCCAGTACCACACACACACACAAAAAGGTATGTGAGTAAGAGTTCTCTAGAGAAACAGAGACGAAGAGACAATAGGATACTTACCTCTCTATTGAGAGAACCTGTGCTGGCCACTGAATTTTTTTCCCTCCCCCTATCGAATTTATATGCTGAGGCCCTGGCCCCAGTATGATGTATTTGTAGATGGGACCTCTGAGAGGTAATTAGGTTTAGACGAGGTCATGAGCATGGGGTAGTGCCCTTCCAAGAAGAAAAAATCATAGAGCTTGTACTCTTTTTCTCCTTCATTTAAAGACCAGACAGAAGGTGAGAAGGTGCCATCTGCAAGACAGGAAGATAGCTGTCACCAAGAACTGAGCTCTGCGGGAGCCTTGATCTTGGACTTTCCAGCCTCTAAAATTATGAAAAAATAAATGTATTTTGTTTAAGCCATCCAATCTATGGTATTTTTGGTGGCAGCTCATTAAAACTAAGATATACACATGCAGTATATCTTAGAGAGGAAAAGAGATTTTAAAGAATTGGCTGTGTGATTGTGGAGTCCTGCAAGTCTGGAATCTGTATAGTAGGCCAGCAGGCAGGAAACTAAGGTGAGAATTGATGTTGTGATCTTTCGTTTGAAATTGATAGGGTGGGGAGGTAGGCTAGAAACTCGGGCAGGATTTGAGGCTTTATTCCTGAGGTAAAGTCCTGGTTATGATGAGGTAGAATAGGAAGAATAAAATTTAGGTAGGAAGGAGACACTGGGAGGAAAAGGAAAATATAATTTTAAAATCTGGAGAGTTTTAAGCCAACTCCACCCCTTGGAAGTTTCTTAGGAGGTCCCATACCCTAATCCCCTGAAGCCCAGCCCCCACCTGAGATACAGGGCCAAGGACACCTGAGTTTCAGAGCCAAGGTCAGATCCATCTTGAAACCTGAGGAAAAGGAGGATCCAACTTGGAACACCCACCTATCGCCCACCTATACCTGAAGAAGGAGGAGGTCCAGACTGCTTCTGTGCCCACCCCTCTTAAGAGTTTATAAAAGTCCAAATCCTCTCTCGTTCGCCCCTTACCCGCATGGTCCGGAAGATCTCTGCTTACCTGTTTCCTGAGTCCCTGATTTTTCCTGAATAAAGACCTGCCTTTTGTTCCTGACTGGCACGTGTTAAAATTCTTTTTATCACGGAGGCCAAGGACCCATGAGTGGGACCGTGTTATCCCATGACAGTTAGATAAATGAAGACAGAATACCTGCTTTTGGAGTTCAGACTAAGCACATGTAGAGCTAGGCAACTGGTTGCTTCATTTGCAGAAGTCACACATTTGGTGGTGACATTAGGTATATGAAGTAACTAACATACCCACCTCATTCTTAGGACATATTTAGAATCTTTTTGAATTTTATCTCCTGGTAACCTAAATATCACATAAAGAGTGCATAGCTGGTGCTATTTTTGATGTATCTTCTGCTTAATAACCTTTCTATATTTTTATTTGAAATTATTTAGTTGGGCGTGGTGGCACATGCTTATAATCCCAGTACTTGGGAGGCTGAAACAGGAGAATCGCAGGTTCATGGCCAGTCTCAGCTACTTAGTGAGGCCCTCTGTAACTTAGTGAGACCCTATTTCATAATAAAGAATAAAAAATAGGGCTAGGTGTGTAGCTCAGAGATAGAATGCCCCTGGGTTCAATCCCTAGTAACACACACACACACACACACACACACACACACACACACATACACACACACATACACACACAGAAATTACAGTATTTAATATTTTCATATATATAGCCCTTTTCATTGTGGCCTAACAGGGTATTCTTTTCTTAAAAACATATTTATTACTGTCATCACTACTATTCAATTTTTTTAAGTGGTTAAGAAATAATATCACTGTGTTACATTTAGTTAGTCCCATGTTTCAGTTATCTAATTCTGATTTTAAAGAGGATTTGGCTTTATTATCTGTATTATTAAATTTGGAAGACAAAAGCAATGCACAGATGGTTATGCAGAGGGAGCCCCTGCTTTGTATTTGCAAATCCATGGACACAGCATATGCATTTATTTGCAGCTTGAACATAATTAAGCTTTGTGGAAGCCATTCATTTGAACCACAGTGATACTGTTCTATATTTAAATACAGAAACTGCTGGATCTGATCCGATTTACAATAGCTTACTTGACACAAATATAATAGTGGATACAAGAGAAATACTGATTTAAACTTGAGTGTGTAAATCTTATCCATAACAAAAAGATAGTTTATTTTTAAGAGCAATTGAAGAAGTACAACGTTACTATTTAAATGGTGACTTTTATTTTTATACTTATGTGTTAGTAAAATATAACAGTTTGACCTGTAAACAGTTCTTTCCAATCAGCTCCATACTTTAAACAATTCAGGGAGCCTTTTCATGACATGTGCATTTTTACCTTACATATTATTATGAGTTCTGGCTTAAAAGCTAGTGAAATCAGAGGATTTAAAAAAAAATCTACTGAATATTGCATCATAAGTTAACATTTTTCCTTCAAGAAAAAAGACTTGTATAATTTTGTAAAATTTCATATATATGCATATATATGTATATATATATATACATATATATATATATATACATATATATGAAGCTAAAGAAATCATCAGGGAATTCTGTATCATTACATCTCTTCACTCTTAACCTGTGTGACCTCACCTTCTGTGGGCTCAACTGCATGAAGTGAAAGAAGTAAAGAAGTCCAATAGGCACATTTTGATTACTTCCCATTCATTCTCCCATTTACTAAATTAATGTAATCTTTGGATTACATTTAATCTATTGCTTGCACCTATACACAGCACTTTTATGAAACTAGACTACTCTCTTCTGCTTGATGTACTTTTTTTAGTGTGATAAACATATTAGTCTTCTGATTCTTTAAATATATTTAAAAAGTCTCATATGTTATATTTACTGAAAAATCTTCTAGTACATTGAAAAGTATGTGGGAGTCCCTTTATAAACTTCCTTTTAAATTTTCTCACATTCATCATGTAAATGACTAAATTAGCAGACAAATACATTACATAAGTTACTGACTCACTGCCTGTACATACCAGAGCCAAATGTTAATGAATGACTAATTCATGCCTTGAGACTTCTTATGGCTTGATAATGTGACTCTCAAAATTCAAATTAATCTCAATTACTTTCCAATAACATATTTTTTTTGATATTTATAAAATATATTTTAGCTAGATAAACAAATGTGGATCAAAATGTATAAAGAAACACTGGAAGCCTGGCTTCATTTTCTTTTCATGGACCACTTAGCATTTTGAAAGCATTCTCCTCCTTTACCTCTGTGTCCCTTGTCAACATTTGGAGACAGCCAGTATGCGCTGTCATTTCTTTTACTTAATAAGTGTACTTGTGAGTATTTTGACATCTTCTCATCAAGCAAGTGTAAATGTTAAAACCAGCTCTGCTGCTCCAGATCACCACTGAGTGGCTATGAATTGCACGATTTATCTGAGCGAAAATATCAAAGAGTGTGTAGATGTTGTTGATAATTCCGCTAATATTTTCTTTAAGAAAATATTAAAAGTTAGAGGTGTAAGTTCTAACATTTAATTTATTCAATTATTTGTTGAGCACTAGTCATCAAATGTTTGCTCCTCACTTTTACAACATGCCCTTCTTTATTAGCAAAAAGGGCCAACTGCCTGCTCAGAGTTTAAAAACCATTTCTCATTTTACATTCGCGAAATGAGGGTGCTTTAAAAGATTTTAGAATTCAAATTGTGAATAGAGATGTATTAATTTAACTATGAATTGGCCAAATCAACTACTGCCTTCTAAAATATATTCATGCCATGATTATAATTAGTCTCCATTTCTTTTTCATTGTGCTCTTATTTTTGTGCATATACTCTCAAAGATGATTTATTATTGTGCACTAGTGGGCATGCCCCTCTCTATCTTGTACAACAATAACAGTGCAACAATGAAGATGTATGTAATGTAATGGGGTGACTTTGAAAGGAAGCCATAATTTTGTTTAGGTTGTGAGAAAATTGCAGAGTTCTAAAATAATGCCAGAGGCAACATAGAGAAATGGTACTTATCAAAACCATTAATACTATTTGGCTCCTATATCAGTCAGAACTTTAAAAATTATAAGTAACAAAATTCACCTCAAGTCAGCTTAATTAAACATGGAAAGGGAAGGATTCACATGCCTAGAAAGTCTAGCTGTGAAGAGGTTCCAGGCATGGCTAGATGGCTAGATCCAGATCAGGCAAGGTCGGTCAACTCTGTTCCTTTCCATTTCTAGGCCTGCTTTCCCCATGTTGGTTTCATACTCGGGCTCAGTGGCATGGTTCTGGAGAACCCCAGTCTCACTATCGCTAGTATTGTATTAGAAAAAGCACATTTCTTTCCCCTAAAGTACCACTAAAAATCATATACTTGACTTTAACTGGCCTGAACTGGGTGAGGTATTTATTCTTTTTTTTTTTCTTTTTTTGGTACTGGGGATTGAACCCAAGGGCATTTTTACCTCCCAGATACACCCACAGCCTTTTTTATTTTTATTTTGAAAGAGAGTCTTGCTAAGTTGCTGAGGATCTTACCAAGTTGCTGAGGCTGGCCACAAACCTGCAATCCTGCTGTATCAGCCTACCAAGTACCGGATTACATGTGTTTATTACCACACTCAGCTGACAAATTTATTCTTGACTTGATCTCTGTGGATAGGGGCTGTGATACATTTAACTTAAGCGCATCCAGTGAGTGTAAATGAAAGGAGCTGTAGTGCAGGGTCTAAAGGGGATCATTTTACTTTATTTTGCAGTACTGAGGATTGAACTCAAGGGCACTCTACCTCCAAGCTATATCCCCAGCCCTATTTTTTATTTTTTATTTTGAAACAGGGTCTCACTAAGTTGTGGAGGGCCTCACTAGGTAGCTGAGACTGGCCTCGAACCCGGATCCTCCGGTCTCAGCCTCCCAAATGCTGGGATTACAAGCATGCGCCACCACGCCCAGCTCGAGATCATTTTATTTCTGACAACAAAGCAATCATGATATTTTGATAAGACGAAGAAATACTTACCAATGTAACTACTACTATTTTCAGTATTTCCTTAAAATAAGTAAAGGAAGCCATGTGTGATAGTGCACACCTGTAATCCCAGTACTTGGCTGGCTGAGACAGAAGGATCACAGGTTGGAGGACAGTCTCAACAACTTAGTGAGACTCTCAGCAATCTAGCTAGGGAGACCCTGTTTCAAAACAAAAAATAAAAAGGTCTGGGGTAGAGCTTAGAGGTAGAATGCCTCTGGGTTCAATTCCTAGCACTACAAAAATAGTAAAGGAGGTAAAGTAGTCTGTTATTAAGCCTCATAAAGGATATAGTTACAAATATTTTGATTAAAATAAATGATCTTAGAAGGAAAGATTAATTGTATTTATTAATATACTATTCTCACATAGAGGTAACAACATTTAGGGACTTATGGGATGTTTATAATAGAAAATGAAATATTCTGAATTGCTAAGATCCAGAAAGTTTCTATAAGGCCTAAGAACTTTGTTTTAAAATCTCTAGCCAGGCATGGTGGTGGATGCTTGCTGAGACAGGAGACTAGCAGGGTCCAGGACAGACTCAGCAATGCAGTGAGACTCAGAAACCTAGTGAGACCCTGTTTCAAAACAAACAAGTAAAAAGGGCTGGGTGTATAGCTCAGAGGTGGAATGCCCTTGGGTTCAATACTCAGTAACACACACACACACACACACACACACACACACACACACACACACACCTATTATTATTTTGTTTTTTTAGAAAATGTGTTTAAACTCTCTCTAGTTCTATTATGACAATATAGTCATAGGTAAGATATAAAGTATCATACCTATGCAAAGATCCCTTTGCTCTTAATTCTGTCTAGAAAGTTATTTTTTGAATTTATATAAATGATAAAATATAATTACTTGAAATACACACAAATGATCAACTCTGTATGTATAACTTTGGAACATTGGGGGGAAATGTGCCCTTGGGTATGTAAACAGTTCCTAATCCTTTTAACCAGGGAGGCTTGGGTGTTAAACATTCTCATCTGTCACTGGACTTCTCCTTACCTCCTACCACAGTTGTAAATATGTGACAATTTGTGTACTGCTTGCTGTTGTCTGTACCTCCTTGCATCTCTGAAACTAGCAGTGTAGCATCTTCAAATCTTCTTTGAATCTGACAGTCTTACCTCTTTTTCATAGGCACCCCCCGCCTTTGGCTGAAAACCAATGCACATTTATCATCACGCAGAATCTGCTTACCTGGGTCTTCTGCTTTAGGGTCTCTCATGAGGCTGCAGCCAAGGTTTTGGTCAGGGTACTCTTATCTGAAAGGTCAACTGGAGAAGGATCTGCTTGAAGTTCATGTGCATATTAGCAGGATACTATTCTCTAGGATCCAAACCATTTTGATTACATTGGGCCCACCCAGACAATACAAAATAATTGTTCCATCTCAAGGTCCTTACAATAATCACATCTGCAGTATCCTTTTTTGCCATATAATGTAACATATTCACAAGAAATTAGGTCATGGACATCTTTGGCTACTATCATTCTATTTACCATTATATCTATATTTTTATCTGTATCTATATTTGTATGCCTACATCTATATCTATGCAACTATGTCTACATAGATTTGTGTACATACATAGGGAATATCATTCTTAGTGATTAAAATAAATACAACTTTACTTATCCTTCGGTTTAATTTAACTTTTGGTCACTAATTTTGTAAAGGTCTCAAAAACAATTTCAGTTAATTCAGGATTGCATCAGATCTATAAAATTTAAAGTCGAGGGATGGAGTGTGAGAGGAGGCCCTGGCCCATCGGCTTTGCAATGGAGGTGTACCATATTCCTATGAGAGAAGACATATTACTCGGCAGCAGGAGGATATCTAATCCCTGTTTTACATGTACTTATGCATTTCTCCATTCAAAAGATACTTACTGAGTATGTATGCAATACAAAACATAAATAAGGCATCATCCCTTATCTCAAAGAAACTATTTAAGAAGAAACTTATAAATAGATAACTGCAATAAAGTCTAGTAGGTGCAGTATGCAGTGACTGAAATGTGCACTAGGAATTATATGAGTACTGAAGAGTAGCAAAGGCTCCTAGAGTTGCTGACAGGAGAGTTGAAACAAACAAGAGCCTTAGCTAGGTTGGCTAGAGCCAAACCTCAAAGTTCTATCAGGACTAGAGATGTATTTTCAATTTAACTCAACAAAATAATTATTGAACTTTGATGCATGCTAAGGAGAAGTACAGTGTCCTATGAGAGCATTTAATACCTATACTTCCCCTTGTCAAGATGATTAGGGAAAGCTTCTCTGAGGAAGTTGCAGACATCAAACAAGTAATTACAGATGTGATGAGTGCTATGGAGTGATGCTATGGTAATGTGGGGAAACATAATTTAACCTAGTCAGGAGAGTCAGGGACTGCTACACTAATAAATTCATGATTAAGTTGAGACCTGAGGGAAAGTAGGATTTAACGAAGGAAGGGAGGAAGGGAAGAGTAGAGCAGTGAAATACCCAGCACAACAGGAATGTGGAAAGGGAGAAAGAAAGGAGGAAGCTTGGGTTCAAGTCTAGAGGTATTTGCAAGACCTTATGAACTGGTTAGGACTTTTTACTTATTGTAGAGTCACACTGGTGACTTTGCTACATTTTATTTGGAAATAACATGACCAGATTTGTTATGTTTCTGACCATATTCCTATGCATTAAATTAGAATTGGGTATTAGAAGAATTAGGAAGCTATTAAAGTACCCAAATAAGATCCTGACTTGGGCTGGATAGTAGCAATAATCATGAAGTGAAGGCAGTTTATTTGTCAAAATATTTAGAAGGTAAAATATTTGTTAAGTTCTTATGTTGAAGGCACTATATTCTAGAGATACTAACATATGGCAGAATAACTGGCACAGAGGTTCTCAGATACTTTTAAGTTGATGACTTAATGTTGGAGACATAGAGTAGCAAGAGACAGAGACATGGGCCAGATCATGGAAGTTTTATGTATGTGTTATTCCAGTGTCTTAAGCAAGACTACTCTGACATTGTCACATTTGTGTCTTATTTATCATTTAGTGGCTGTCTGGAAGATTAATCTGAGGCAGATAATATTCTAGATAGGAATAAAATAAAGAGGCCCTTGAAGAACTTCAGATAAAAGATGATGGACTATGAGTCAGTATAATAAGTAGGAGATACAGAAAGGAAGAAACATATGTGAAAAACAGTTGGAAGATGAAATTAGAAGTGATGCTATATTGAAGTAGAGAGAAAAGAAACTAGTCAAATTAAACTCTCTAGTTTCCAATATCAAAGACTAAAAATGGTAAATGTGAGTTCAGGAGCAAACAATATTCAAGTAGCAGGCACAGAGGAGGCATTCCAGAACTACTTATTGATAATTGCAATCTAGGGTATGCTATCAGTTTGAACTCAAGTATAATCCTGTTTTAATTTTTACCTGATTGGTTCCACATGATGAACTCACTTTTTATTAACTTATTAATAATAATTGATTCATTGTTTTTCTGATACTTTAACATAATGGGAACCATAGACAATTTGTAGGGAAAAATATATTAATCTATGAATTTTTTTGTTGTCAACATATTTTTCCCCTGTGTAAATTTTTCCCTTTTGTGACATTAAAAAACAGCTACTAAATAGCTGTTTATTATTGTTTGAGTAGCTTTTGAACTATTTATTGATATTGATCAAATTACAATGAAAACTGCAAAAGAACTCTTCTCACAGTGAGATTATTCCCACATGGTCACCACCCACAAGAAATTACATTCTGGGTAAAAAGGAAGAAACACAAGAAACATACACTTTTGAGACTAACAAATAATTACAAAATAACTTCCAAATCCCAGACTCAGTGCCATAAAACACAACTCAAACCCTTTGGGGCTTCTAGCCCTTTGCTGATTATTGGTGAATACGTCTGTCACACACCAGACTTTAAGTCACAGTTTCTTACTTTATCTTTATTTTTGAACAGAAGCATTTCATTCATAATAATATAATAGGTATTATTAGTATCCATATCAAGAAAGAACTGTAAACAGAAGATGCAATGAAAAAGAAATACTCTTCAAAGAAGTGTCTTACATTTTTGTTTCACCCTCTATTCCCCCCCAAACACCATGCATATAAACACCATACACACACACACACACACACACACACACACACACACACACACACTCTAGTTCTATTTCTCCTCTGCTGTAACTTGCAAAGCTTAAATCACTTCATATTCCTCTCATATTCTTTGTTGGCTTCAATTTCGTATTTGATTAAGTTATAGAATAACTTAGAACTTTGGGAAAGACATGAAATTAAAAATATATAAATGTTTATACTAACTAGATAGGGAATTATGAATGAAACTTTTTTTACATTGAATTTTTTCAAGGTACAAAGAGAAGAAAAACAGTTTTGGCCTGTCAGTGTTACCAGCCAAGCTAATTGCTCTGCATGACCTACAGTCCCTATAGTCTAATTACACTGCTCTTTGGATTTGGTTAAACAATTGCACAAAGTCCCACACAAGCTCAGGAAAAGTTTGAATGAAGTTAACTTGATATTTTAAACACAGGATTTAAAAGTGATATTTAAGATATTTAATAGCCATTTGCTCAATTAAACCACTGGGAATATTTTGCGTCCTAGCACAGTTTTTGAAGACAATGAAAACATGAAACTCTTCTTGATCAAGGTAGATGTGAAAAAATAGCTGGCTTATTATCCACTAATGAGTTTTTAAAAATGAGAATCATAGGTCAAAGTACTCTTTTAGACTTAAAAACTTTCAAGCCATCCATTGTTAGAGTTTGTCAATATGTCATAATACTGTCAGGTCTTTGGACTTGATAGAACATTTTTTTAAAATTTTATTACAGCTCCAAAAAGTTAGGGTATTTGCAATGTGCCAATACAGTTTCCTCAAGGGACAGGGTTATAGCATTTTCTGTGTAAGTAAAATGATCCATCTTAACAATTCAGGTGTGAAAGTTGACTCAGGCTCCTAAAATACAGAGTTGAGGTTCTCTCTCCTTGCTTGTTTCTTACTAACAAGAAATCTGTCAACTTTCTACCCTAAGGCATACTTTTACTGTAAGCAATCAGTGTTGATTACTGTTGTTTTATGAGAAAAGAGAAGAGAAGAATAGAAACTTCTACTCACTGGGTAGATGTGGTTGCCAACTGGCAGTATTTATGCCAATGTTCATATATATATCGGAATCAGTCTTTGATTCTCACTTAAAGGTGAAAGAATTGCAAACAGTGAAAGTCCTGCTCTTTATTAAAGATATATGAATATTAAATAATATATAGTAGTTTTTTTTTTTTACATATTTTACATGCAAAAAATATAAAGAGTACTTACTCATAGTAGCCTTTTGTGGTTCCCTTATTTAGGAAGTTCTGATTCCAAAAATTTCTCCCACAAAGGAAACCCCAGATATATAAGGCAGGTCATGGGCATGCCTTACCAAATTTTAAAATCTAAAACTACTCTAAAATATTTTGGAAATGACATTTACCAAATAACTTCAAAATCCTGGCTCATGCCTTAGTCCTAAAAAATAGGAGGAAGAGCTAAACCTGAGACTATTACAAACAAGAAACTTAATATGCTCTCCATCAACTTCCATTCTCCTTCGAATGACTTTCTTTTTTAGTTTAACATTTATCTCTATTCACATGATTATATTTTCATAGCCAATTAGGATAGGGAATTGGATGAAATGAAGATGGGTAGAGAGGATTATATGTGGGTTGGTTTGATGAGTTTTAAGAGATGAACAGAATTTTAGAAAGCATACTAAGGAATGTATATAAACCCCTTTGATTCAATTATAAATAAAATATCTCCTTCATTGCTTTTGTTTTGAGAGGCATATGACAAAGATTTATTAATTATACGTTAGTACCTAAGAGAGACTTTTAGGAGCAGTTTTTTTTCCCCCTTTTTTACATATACTATGGAACAAAGTTGGACTGTTAGAGACAAGGGGAAACAGTCAATATGACCTACAGACTCCAATTTTTAGCTTGATACCTACACTTATTTTTCTTTTAGCAATTATTTATGTGGGTGGAATGATTAAGGCCATTTTCAAGGTTATCTGTAGAATTTTTTTTAACCACTCAAGATAAAAGAAAAACAAAACTTTGCTTCAAAACTGGTAAAACTCTATATAATGTATTCCCATAAGCCCTAAAATGTCAGTACCCATTTTTTGTAAACATAAAATTTAAATTTAGAATATTTTCTGTAATTAAATTGTGTGTTACAGTTTATCTATTCCTCATTTTGCAGATAACAAACCAGAGGCCAAAGATGTTAAATGACTTACCCAGAAGCATTCAGCTAATTAGCACTGAATCAGAGCTTCTTGTGTGCTAGGGGTGATGATCTCCAGAACTGATCAAATAAAAGTTAAACAAAATATATTACTGTGAAATTAATGCAGACCCTCAGTTCTTTACATATCATACATTGTATAAATGAGAAGTGAAAAAATGAGGAATGTATTATATTTCCATGGACTTTTATATATTATCTTATTTTAAAATTACCTTCAGTTAGGTCACCAAACTGAAATGAACTTACAATGTTTTTTGAGGTTCACACAAGTTCATTATGTTGACTAGAAATCATGTGACTGCTATTTCAAACTTTGGCAGAAAATACTAGAAAAAAAGTCCCACAATGGTCAGAAATGACCCTTCTCCACTCCCTCAAACAGAACTTTAAATAATGAGAATATCAGGGAATTAACACTTGGCTTACAATTCCTATAACCTCTCCAGGCTGGCCTTCACCATTAGGTACTGTGTATATTAGAAGTCAGCTCTTTTAAGACTTTCTAGTCCAGTAGGTTAGGAATGTTCAGATAACTTTTGGCCAAGTACCCATGTTCATTTCTTCCTCCCCCACATTTTATGGACTGGAAATCCCCTCTGATTTTTTATTTCATGAATTTGAAAAAAAAAAGTCAGATTTTTAGTTTTAAAAATATATTATTCAGCATATTAATGGAATATGCTTCAAGAAGACTAAGGTTGATAATAGTAGTAGAACAACAAGACATATTTATTTCACATTAAACTTTGCTCCTTTTCCCTTATTTTTATGTGCTGTTTTCTGTAGAAATATGAACCAGATATTTCTTTTTTTTTTTTTTGGCGGTACTGGGGATTGAACTCAGGGGCATTCTACCTCCGAGCTATACCCCCAGCCCCATTTTTTATTCTTTATTTTGAAACCGAGTCTCACTAAGTTGCGGAGTGCCTCACTAGGTAGTTGAGGCTGGCCGCGAACCCGGATCCTCCGGTCTCAGGTCTCAGCCTCCCGAATGCTGGGATTACAAGCGTGCGCCACCACGCCCGGCTCAGATATTTCTTTCTTTCAAATTCCTCACTAACGAATAATGTACTCATGTGTTAAAGCACAACACTAACATGACAATTATAGGCTGTATTTGTGGAAACTGTCTCATACTATTCTAGAAATTCCAGGGAGTAGAAATCAGAGTTAATAAAATGAAATTATATATATATGTAATTTCATTTTATATATATAATTTCATTTTATATAATTCATTTTATCATTTTATATCATTCATTTTATATAATTTCATTTCATATATATATATATATACATATATATATATAAAACAAAACTCTAAATAACAAAATCAGTTGAATGGCCACTGAAGAGGCTGGGAGTTATTTCTCTGCTTGTGTTAATTGTTTCATCCTGGCACCTTCTAATATTGGATTGAGTTTATGGCCTCTGCAGAGGGTCTATTGCTCAGATAGGTAGAGCACACCTGTGACTGGTTCAGAGTCCTCTCACCAGTTTAGTACAATGGGTTAGAGTGACCATGAAATCAAGACTGCGATCATTTCCTGCTTTTCAAAGAGAAAAAGTGCTTTAAAATTATAAACGGGAGTTCTTTGTCCAGGCATGGATGCCGGCTGCTCTTTATTAGTATTTCTATGACAGAACAATCCAGCTCAGAGACCAAAAGTTTATCATGGAGCCTAGTGGTTAAGTATACTGGCTTAGAGCTACATCAGCCTGAGTTACAAATCACTGCTCAATTTCTTATTATCTGTATAACCTTGTGGAAGCTATTTGACTGTGCAAAGAAGTCAAATAGGATATTTGACTCATCAGCTTGTTAAATATCCTGTTGCTTGTTAATATAGCTTGTTGGGAGATTTAATGTGCCTGGAAAATAAGATTCAATAAACATAGGCTATCTTTATTAATTATTTCATTTTTGTATACACATGGATGGTTTCATGTCTATTATTCCAGTAAAATGGTTAACATTACTTTTCTGTTTCAGTCATTCTAAAAGCACTTCAGCTGTCACCTCATACATACAATTTGCATTATTCATTGCATTGCAAAATCATTTTTGAAGCATTCTTCATTTGTCTGTTCTCTCCACAGTACTTAATAGAATTGATTTTAATCAGTATAAGTTTTCTTCATCTCGATTGATTATAAATGCTAAATAAGTGATGAACATTCTTTCTTTAAAGAAAAACTATTTTGAAAGAATTTTAGATTTACAGTAAAATTGGGCAGTGTTTTCATATAGCCCTCACCCAGCTTCCTGAAATGTTAACAAATAATGTAACTGTTATGGTTTAGATACAGAATGTCCCCTGAAAGAGCTCATGTATTGATGTTGAGAGTTGATATAATTAAATTGTGAAACTTATAATCTCATCAGTGGATATTGGGTGGTGATCTAGACAGGTAGGATATGGTTGGAAGATGTGAGTCCCTGGGAGTGTGGCCTTGGAGATTATATATGGTCTTACCTCTCCTTGTCCTCCTTCTTGTCTCCTCTCTTCTGTCTCCTGTCTCCTGTCTCCTCTCTCTCCTCTCTCCTCTCTCCTCTCTCTTCCCTGTGCTAAGACCTGAACTCTGAAGACTTTACCCAGCTTAAAATAGACTGAATCCATGAAATCTCCAGAACTGTGAACAAATACATCTCTTTTCTCTAAGTTGTGGTGGTCAGGTATTTTGGATTACAATCATGAGAATGCCGACTGACACAATAACTATGGTACAATTTTTAAAAATGAATATATTAACATTGATATAATAGTTCACAATTATAGATCTTATTAGAATTTCAGTAGTATTTTCCTTAATGTCCTTTTTTATTCCAGAATATAATGCAGAACCCTACATTGCATTTAGTTGTAATATATTAGTTTTCTCAAATGTGTAATAGTTTGTCATTCTATCCTAGTTTTTATTGACCATGTTTTTTTTTTTTTTTTTTTTTTTTTTTTTTTTTTTTTTTTTTTTTTTTTTTTTTTTTTTTTTTTTTTTTTTTTTGTGGTACTGGGGATTTAACTCAGGGGGCATTCTACCTCTGAGCTACACCCCAGCCCTAGCCCTATTGTTTACTCTTTATTTTGAAACAGGATCCCACTAAGTTGCAGAGGGCCCCATTAAGTAGCTGAGGCTAGCCGCGAACCCAGATCCTCCTGTCTCAGCCTCCCAAGTACTGGGATTACAAGTGTGTGTCACCATGCCCGGCTACATGATTCTTTTGATGAGGACTAGTCTGTTATTTCATGGAATGTCTTTCAGTTTGGATTTATCTGATAATGAGAATATAATATTTGAAATTTTGGGGATCAGAAATATTTCAGATTTTAGATTTTGGGGGATTGTGGAATGGTTGTATATACATAATAAGATCTTTTTTGGGTGGAACCCAAGTTTGACACAAAATTCTCTTGTGTTTCATTTACCTCGTATACACATAACTTGAAGGTAATTTCATACAGTATTTTCAGTGATACTGTGTTTTGACTGTGACTAGTTACTTGAGGTCAAGTGTGGAATTTTCTACTTAAAGCATCATATTGGTGCTCAAGAAAGTTTTGTATTTGGGGAGGATTCTTAATTTTCAGATTAAGGATGTTCAACCTGTACCTTGATAATTCTTTACTTTATAATGAATCACAATTAGTTTTCATTTGATGATACTTTTAAATAAAATAACTTATTCAAACTGAGCTCTTTATGTGAAGTTAACTTAGTGTCAGTTGGTACTGAGGCTTTAAAAATTTGATTAGTTGTAGTCACCCAAGTCTCTTACAGATGCCATGTTTGAAAAGGAAATTTACATCATGTACCTTAGTTAAAATAAAAACTAAAAAATC
>PVLC010000138.1:239346-296362 GCA_004027655.1 Graphiurus murinus
GGCGCACGCTTGTAATCCCAGCATTCGGGAGGCTGAGACCGGAGGATCCGGGTTCGCGGCCAGCCTCAGCTACCTAGTGAGGCACTCCGCAACTTAGTGAGACTCGGTTTCAAAATAAAGAATAAAAAATAGGGCTGGGGGTATAGCTCGGAGGTAGAATGCCCGTGAGTTCAATCCCCAGTACCGAAAAAAAAAAAAACTAAAAAATCATTTATATTTTTAGATACGGTATCCCTCCTGGTTTTACTTATTTTTGTTTTTTAAGCTATGATAGAATATATCCAAAATGATGGTATAAGTGAAGATACTAAGTATGTTGGAAAATAAAATTGTCAAATTTAAAAAGAGTGTAGATTGTTGCAGACAGCAGGATATAGATTACTGCAGATGATATGATCATCACTGGGAAACATAAAGTACACCTTCCAAACAGGAGCTTTAGATCAATAAACCATTTAAAAAGCTTCCAAAGCTTTAACTCTTGGAGGCTTTTAAGATGATGTGAATCTGAAAATGTGTATTTTACAATGACTTGAGAGCATGGGGGCAGATTTAGAATGATTCTCAAAGATGGATGATGTCTTAAAATTGTGTGACAATACTATATGAGCACATCCTCATACATTTTTAAAGTGGCTGATATGAAATATTGGCCTGCCCTGGTGGGCTGTTTTAAATAACAAAACACAACAGATGGCCTTGCACTAAGCCTAAGAGTTTGTCTGATTCTGAGATAGGTAAAAGTATTATCTTTAGCAGAAATTCAGTCAAAAAATGTAGTTCTTAATATTCTCTTAATGTGAATAGAAGAGGAGCTATAAATATGATTTTAAATTGGCATTTACAAGTGGACAACTGAATGTATAAAATCTTATTTGAGGAGCTGGAAATTTACACTATGAGTGCAACTTCTTGCACTTGGAGATTGAACAAACTGCATTTTATTTAATGCACTTCAAATTTCAAGACTTTAAGCTGACTTAGTAAAAATGCCATTCATTTTCAGTAAATTTGAACAAAAATTATTGGGAGATTTAAAAATATTTCCAAGAGTGGTTAGAAGCTTGGAACTAGGCACAATATGAAATACTCTCAAATTTCACTCAGCATGGGACTGATTGAAGTTGCAAACTCTCCTTCTTTCTTCTTCTCTTAAAATTTCATTGTTGAATAGTTTTGGTTCAAACCTTCAAGTTTGGCAATGCCATCTTTAGTATTTCCTGATGCACATCTCCACCATCCATGGACTGTCAGGTTTGTTAATTGGGTTTTGAGCACCTACGTGACATGATTCAAGGAAATGGTTAAAGCTTAGCTATGATATTTGTCCTGGTTATTGCCTTACTCACCCATATGAAATGAAGCTTCTTTCCCTCTTCATTTGTAGCTCTTTGAAAACCATGGGTTGAACTCTGTTGTCCAATACCTTAGTTAGATCATCATTGTCTTGCAATCCCCTTAGTCTTCTCCTGTGCACCAGGACACTGATGCATCATGGACACTCTCTCCCTTGTGATTTTATGTTCTCCCTCTCATTCCCTGCACCTTACCTTACCATCTTACTTGCCATCTGTTGTTTTAAATTATGATCTTAGAACTTTCTGATCTTAGAACTTTCTGATACTGTTAACAACTTGGTAAATTTCTTGTATTTTGGTCATTTGAAATTATAAAGTCCGAAACTTCCCATTGCCATTTTTGACAGTTATATTACCAGATGCTTTTCGTTTACTTACTCTGTTATATTCACTGCACCATGGAAAAGTCTTAGTGTGTTCCTTTACTTACTCTGTTATATTCACTGACACCATGGAAAAGTCTTAGTTTTCAAAGGCAAATCCACACTTACCAAATTCTTGACACATGTCAAATACTGAGAAGGCAAACGTATTAACTTTAGAAGCAGTTATTCTGGTAAATGGAAATTCTCATGTCCGTTGACTCATTCATAGTTTTTCAATTGATTGACACCAAATCCTGTTCAAAAGTTTGCTTGGTGAGAAGAACGAGGAGAAGGAATTATATGAAAATTCTTTTTAATGAATGAGGCTAAGATAGTGCCGACTATCCCCACAGAGATTCCTTGAGCTATATACACTACAATGTTTGTCGTCAATCAACATCCTCATATAAACAGGAAAATATTTTATTGAAAGGCTATAGGATTTCTCATGAGATCATGGGAAGGTTGGAAAGCCAGAACCACTAAATGAAGAGGAATATAGCAAGGCATTGTCAAAGCCATGTTAGGAAATCCAGAGAACAGGCTGCTGCTGCCTGTAGCTATAGCTGGCACAGGTCACTGGAGCCATTAGTACACCTTTCATACTGTAGTATCTTAAAACTCAATGTGCTATAACAGCTCTGTGGCTTCTGCTTCCAGGAGTCCTTACCTCTGAATTTTCGACCTGGTGAATGCAACAGATGTGCTGGGCCTTCTACCAAGACATATACTATGTGGATATCCCAATCATAGAAATAAAATTTTGATGTAGAGTAGTAAGTATTCATCAGAACTCCTTATGGCAACAATAAGTATCCTCTTCCCCAAATAGTGGGTAGGACAAGAACTTCTGACATTTGCTTCATTTCTACATCAGAAAGGGCTAATGTAAAGTTCCAGCCCTGCCACTGTCTAATAGTGTCAGAGAAGAATGAAGAGTGCTTAGTACACTACTTGGCATAGGGCAAATTCGAGTAAATTGAAGTTATTCTTGTAGTTTCCAAGGTTGCCCAACACTCCTTCTAATTCACATGTCCTTTCTTTCATCAGTGTAGTCCTAGAGGTTGGACATATGATTGCTGTTAGCCTTTATATGCTGGCTTCATAATTTCCCTGTCAATAGCAATAACATTTTCCTAGTTCCAATTCCTAGAAAATATTTGACTTAGTGTCCTCTGAAAACCTTTATAATGATGTTATAACAGTTGTTATATAAGGAATAAATAACACATGGGGAAAATGTCTGGCATGCTATGTAGCATGTATTAGATGCTTCTTGGATTAACAAATAAATTCCAAATCTGTACATTTATTTCTTTTAGATGTTTTTGGGGGAGAGTGAGGTGGGAAAACTGTGAAAATATAAATATTAATTTAAAGTCCCCCAATTTTATAATAAAATAATAACATTTAGATGATTTTCCTAGATGATTAAATACAGTCTAGCCAATACACTTTTTAAAAAAAGAGATAGAGATATGCTTTATTAGAAATAGTGTGGTATCCAAGTGCTATGTGCATGTATGTCAATGTCAACGTGATTTACATTATGATGTGAGATGATAATGTACCAATAAAAGCAAATAAAAAAGAAATAACGTGATATATTAAAGGTAGGCCTTTTAGGGCTTGAATCATATGTCCATTACTCACTGCTTTTAGGAACTTAGGAAAATTACTTAATCACTTGGCTTCAACATCGTCATCTATAAGATGGGGGAAATAATATAGAAATACAAGATTAGACTCTGTATGAAATTACCTGATATATTTACATGCATACAAATGAACATTCTTTTCTCATCTTAGTAGAGTAGCTCTTGTAAAAGAATATAGTTGAAGAGGGGTAAAATCTATGACACCATGACTTGCTGTGTCATGTCTCTTGAAAAATTAGAGTGTTAGCAATACCTGTGGACAACTTTGGTCTTCCAAACCACTGTATTGACTATAGGGAGGACAAATAATTTTTAATATAAAAATATACTCAATATATGTGCAGACATAAGCATTGACTGAGACCTAGGAAGTCTCAGTACAAATAGTTCTATTGTGATGAAAGCAAATGTGTGGTAATTTGTACTTGAAATAGGTCAATCAAATGCTTAAAGGTCAATGAGTACCATTTAGTAGAATATATGGAAAATGCTAATCTCAGAAATCTAGTAATGAGCTTTCACCTATTGGGGAAATAAAAAATGTTTACTAAGCTAAACCTAAAAGAGAGAAAGAAATATTAGGATCATTTACAAAAGAGATAATAAAGCAAAGAGAAAAGTCAAAAGACTGCAGACCAATACATTTCTATAGTAGTTGTATTAGTTTTTGTTTACTTCTTATTTCTAATCAATATTGCAGATTGCAATAGAGGTGTAAAATTTAACAAAAAGAAAGAAAATTAGGAACTCGAGAAAAAAGAGAGATGATTTATCATAAATTTAGGGCCTTGGAGGAAGATCTAGAGAAATAGTTTAAATTATTGAAGAAGAAAAAGAAAAATTGTTAGTAGAAAGTTCTTAACACTTGTAATCCCAGCATTCGGGAGGCTGACACCAGAGGATCCGGGTTCACAGCCAGCCTCAGCTACCTAGTGAGGCACTCCGCAACTTAGTGAGACTCGGTTTCAAAATAAAGAATAAAAAATAGGGCTGGGGGTATAGCTCGGAGGTAGAATGCCCCTGAGTCCAATCCCCAGTAACGCAAAAAAAAAAAAAAAAAAAAAAACCATTCAAGACACCTTTCATAAGACATTATTTAAACGGCTACCACAAAAGACTATATATAAAAAAAAAGACTTGAGCTTTCCTTGGCAGTAACTAGACCTGAGTTTTAATTAGCATTCAAAATCATCATCTCAAGATAAGTATGAAATGAAAATAATTAATTGGTATTACAAAGGTACTATATTAAAAGGCTGTAAACTCTAAACACAGATTGGAGTATTAAATATGTAAAATACTCTGAAAACCAAAATAATTTAATTGACATTGCCATTAATCTTTACTTTGAGAAGAATGCTGTGTTCTTTCAGAACAGATTTATGAAAAATTAAACTTGCATATACACGTGATGGAGAGACCTATGGATAAGCACCCTTATTAAAATAAGGCAGAAAGACAGTAAGTAAGTTTCTGGATTGATGCTACTAGCTCCAGTGCTAGTACTGTGACATTTGGCAAGATTTTTGACACTGTGTATTTAAAATTTTGATTTCATTTATCATTCATGGAATGGAATGGATTCTATTATCCATGAAAAGTACATTAAACATAGAAAAGTTACTTTAAATGATTTAGTATTTTCTCTTCTAAGCTAATGAAAGTTTTTCTTATTACTTTAAAAATTCTAAGCAATAGAAGAAATCCCATAACTACTAGTATGTCTGGTTATAAAATTTTCAGTGACTATATCTTTTTTTTTTTTAAATTATGGATGCAGGTGAACCAAACTGGCAATAATATGTTAACTGTAACTGCCACTTTTTCTTATGCTAGCAATGTCTGATAGAAAAGCTCTATTCTGATGTATTTTCCTGTAGTAAAAAATTAGAAGACATTTGGATGCAATATTAGACTAAATAGAATCACCAAGCTCTTGGGTTCTGTAGCTTTAATATATCTAAAAAGCACAATATATTTGTAAATAAAAATTTACCATTTTTAATAGGTTTTCCTAACGATAAACTTGTGTAGTGAAAATAATGAATTTAGATTATGATATTGTTAGACTTCAGTATTAGGACAAAGAGTATATTAGTCTATGAACATTGGTATGCTTAGAGTGTAGGATGAAATATTAACAAGAAGTTAAAAGAGAACTTTAGCCATTTACACCTAGCCAGCAATCTATGGACCTAACCCCATCCACAGCTTGCTTTTGTACATAAAATCTTGGAACCCATCCACAGTCATTTGTTTACACACTATCTATGGCTATATTTATGTTACAGTGGCAGAGGTGACACAGAGTTGTTACAGATGCAGCGAAGACTGTATGGACTGCAAAGCCATACTATACCTTATTCACTGATTCCAATCTAAACAATCTTTAGAAACTGTTTTTTTTTAAATTCTATAACAGTTCATAAACCATGAAAATCTAAAAACTCAAAATCAGGGCCAATCATATCCTTTATATCCTTCTATCCAAAGTCTTATTATTCAATTTCTAGGTTTTATGGTAAATTTGGATTTTTTTCCTCCAAAATAGCTCTTCATTGATTTAAAAGTTATAGATTTTGTGAGAAATTGGAGATGAGAAGAAATTAGCAGATTGTTAAAGGGATGTTAAACTGGATCACCTTCAGCATCAATAACCTGCTTAAATATGCAAAATTTTACCACTGTAAATATAATTTTGCGTGAAGATCTATAGTTTTCTGACGATATAATGATGGAGGCTCCAATGATTTTCTTAGTAGTTCATGACTTAGAAAATTTTAATAGTAACTGGTACAGACAAATCATAATCTGTAAAGGTAAGGATTACGAGGCCAAGAAGGATAAATGACATTTTCCCAAGGCTGTATAACTGGAAGAAAGAGCCAGAACTTCTTGCTCTTGGTTGAGAGGTCTTTATTCATGTTGCTTGCCAATTTTCCAAAATTGTGACATAGAAATCAGAAAAGTTAAATATATATGAAATGAAATATGCTGTTTAGTTATGCTTTATGCCCCCTTTTTAAATATATGTTAGTTTCATGACTTTGAAGGTGAAGGAGATGAAGGAAAGTTGAGATACTAGATGTAGATTCTTTTCACACATAGTTTGTGTGTCATTACCCAAGAGTAGCATGTCTAGTTTTGTGTGAAGCAAGTGGAGTTTACTGGGCTAATGCTATTGTCAAATACAATATTCGACTCCAATACTACAGCCATCTGAAAACTAGATATGTTATGGGTACAATCTTGTTTAGCCTTCCTGTGTCCTAGCTCCTTTTGTGGCTTTGAATGGGGAAAGGGGGAAGAGAATACCTCCCAACTTAACTGGCTGAAGCTGTAATTTTCCTATTTGTCGATTGTTACTGCTTTGTACAACTTAAACATGGACAGCATGCAGAGCATCACTCTAATGAAAGATTCACTCTTGTGTATCTTCCCTAGGTGTTGGTGTTTTCATGTGAGATTTGATGACATTCATGAGCATCTTTCTTTTTGTTTAATTTTTTTTATTGGTGCATTGTAATCATACATCTTTGTTAGGTACAAGCTGGTAAAGGCATACATGCACACATTTCTCATTTAACCCTTCCCCAATTCCCAATTCCTGCCCCACTCCCTTGCCCTCCCTCCTTCTCAAGTTCAATTTAGTGATTGACTTTGATATGTTTGTGAAAGAACATCATGTGCATTAGGGTGTTCCCCACCCAGTCGCCAGTTAACTCACCTTCTTTGCTCATCTAAGGTTTCTCCTTCGTCTAGAGTCCCTCTTATGTCCCACTTTATCCCTAGCTTCTGCATATTAGGGAGAGCATACGATTTTTTGCCTTTTGTGACTGACTAATCTCACCTAGCATAATGTTTTCCAGTTCTATCCATTTCCCTGCAAATGAGATGATTTTGTTCTTCTTTATGGCTGAGTAAAATTCCATTGTGTATGTATCCTTCTATTGAGATTGTCTTCTTTTCTGCCATGATGATTAATTTTGTGTTTTATCTTGAATGAGATAACTGTGTGCCCAGATATTTGGTCAAACATTACTTTGGATATTTCTGTAAGAGTGTTTTGGAGGATATCAGCATTTGTATGGGTAGACTGCATAAAACAGATTGTACTACCTAATAGGGGTGGGCCTCATCCAGTCAGTTGAAGGTCCGAATAAAACAAAAAGGTTGACTCTTTCCTGAGTAAGAGAGCATTCTTCTTGCCTGATTACCTTTGAACTGGAACATTAGATTTTTTTCTACATTCAAACTTGAACTGTGAAATGTCAAATGGATCCCCCCGGATTTTCAGCCCACTAGTCGTTAGCCTAGAACTATACTATCAGCTCTCCTGGACTGCCAGTTTATTGATTCACCCTGAAGATCTGTGTCTATCAGCCTCCACAGTCATGTGAGCTAATTTCTTATAATCGCTATCTATCCTCCACAAATTCTATTGATTTTGTTTCTCTGAAGAACCCTGAGTAATATACTCTCTATTCTGTGAAAGTCTTGTCAAAACTGTAACTCCTAATTTTTTTTTTTTTTTTTTTACAGTCAATGGCCATCTCCAGGTATCTGTGCATGGGCATCTAACTTATGTAC
The DNA here is from genome assembly GCA_004027655.1 of Graphiurus murinus. NCBI lineage: Eukaryota > Metazoa > Chordata > Mammalia > Rodentia > Gliridae > Graphiurus > Graphiurus murinus. The sequence continues at coordinate 247,318 of PVLC010000138.1, forward strand.
CTCTCAGAAACTGGGACATCTTTGTTCAGACATTTTCATATACCTACTAGATATATCCCCAGAATAAGATAGAGGTTGGGGGCAATCATAGTAGAAGTGGCATTAGAACAGTTTCTGACCCTTCTCCAAAAGCTCTGAAGAGAGATAATTGGATTCACCATTTTAGAGTCCTATAAAATTTTGAGTATTTGGTATATGCTTTCATGCATATGCATTCATAATATGAATGTTCTTATTTTGCTGTGCCATTATTAATGGCAAGTAATGTTGGTCCAATTTTTTTCTCTACTACAAATAATACTGCATTTAGCATCTAGGTTCATACCTCTGTGTGGACATTAATTATTTTCCCCCCTTAGCAAAACAATATGAGCAAGAATTGAAATATTAGTTTATATTGGCAAATTGTTCTCAGAAGTGACTATTCTAATTTCCTAAATCTCCAACATATATGATATGCTCAAATACACTTAGCAGTAGGAATATGCAATCAAATTAATAATGAGCTATCTTTAATATCTATTATATTGACAAATGTGCACTTTTATACATGGCTGACAGAAAGAAAGGGAAAATAATTTAAGCAGTATTCATGCCTGCCATTGTTTCACCCAAATATTTATAAAATATACAAAACTTGAAATATTACTATAACAGATAACATCTTTACAAGTAGTGGTAGAGTATTGGGAAGCTATCTAAAAAATGCCCCGGGCCTGGCGTGGTGGCGCACGCTTGTAATCCCAGCATTCGGGAGGCTGAGACCGGAGGATCCGGGTTCGTGGCCAGCTTCAGCTACCTAGTGAGGCACTCCGCAACCTAGTAGACCTGGTTTCAAAATAAAGAATAAAAAAAAAAATAGGGCTGGGGGTGTAGCTCGGAGGTAGAATGCCCCTGAGTTCAATCCCTAGTACCGCAAAAAATAAATAAATAAAAATAAAAATAAAAATAAAAAATGCCCTGGTATGACTGTCCAATTATGCACGGAAAACTACTTAGGTGAACACAGTGAGTGCCAGAGCTGAAAGCTTTCAAGACTTGTAGCAGCTGGTGCATGCTGCTGCCACTGGTGCCTGCCATTGCCAACCACCAACTGTGTCTCCTCCATGGCCTACCACTGCTGCACCAATGTGTCCCACTGGTCTTGTCAATGCCTGCTACTGCCACTAGCACCTGCTACCCACTGGCAGCATGAATGGAGCCAACTGGGAGCAATGTGGGCAGGTCATTTGTGAGGGATTTATCTGCCAGACTGAAACACTCCATGGACATTCCCTCTTGACTACAAGGGAACACATTCAGTATACTTTCCAGGCAAGCTGCAGAACTATCAGAGCAACCTATGTTCTTGTCAGAGGTGGACAACGTGAGGTCTGTGTGGATAGGTACCATATTAAGGACTTATAATATTTTCAGGGTTAGTTTTTTATTTCACTGGTATTATCTTAGGTGTTGATAGGTTTGATTTTCTCCCATTATTTGATATTGCATACATCAATCCAGTTGTATTTTTTGGGGATGTGCTAATTTGGTTTATTCTCCACATCTGTCTTGTCATCTCATTTTATACGTTTTTCTCTTCTTACTTTTTCTTCTGCATCTCTTCTCTCTTTTTTGCTACTTTTTCTATTTTAAGGTACTATATACTTTAAATTAATTTGACTTCCTTTAATACTATATATTTTTGGTTGACTACAGAGTCTTACTCCCTTTCACACTTGTGAGTTAGTAGAGTTATAGAGAACATTTTTAATAAAGTCATATACCTTGATAGTATATAGTTTGCTCTCAAGTGGTGACAATTATTGGTGACTATTATCTCCTCTCAAAATGGTGCTAGGGACTGATCATAGTACTTTGAGGAGTGTGTGCTTTGAAGCTGAGCTATTCCTACCACCTCCTAGCCTGGGAAACATAACAAAAAGAAAAAAGCTCATTAAAACAATCCCTACAAAACAGCAGAAGAGATATCCATCCCAGTAGATGTACTAATTTCAATGTAAAACATATAAGAAGGACAAGAAAACAAGATATTAATATACCAAAAAATTTATAACTCCCATATCACAGAACCCAGAGATATTGTAATGTCAGATAATGTTGATAGTTAAAATGATAAGTGAATTGAAAGAATCACAATCAATTGAATTTTCTATTTGATTTATTGAATTTTCATTTCCAAGATTTCTGTTTGACTCTTTTTCAGAATTTCTTTATTTAAATGCTTTTTATGTACTGTATTTCCTCTATTGGTTCATTCCTTGGTTCTTGCTTTAATTCAGCAAAGAAAGAATATCAGTATTCAAAGATAAGGTGAATGAACTGGAACATTCATATAGTAATAAAGAAAAAAATAAGAAGCTATGAACAGAAGTCAGTACAAGAGCTCTGAGACAACATTAAAAGGCCAAACAAGATTTATAGGTCTTGAGGAAAGAAAGGAGATACAGACAAATGGCACAGTAAATGTATTTACTGAAATATTAGCAGAACATTTCCTTATTCTAAAGAAAGAGATGAATATGCAGGTAGTTGAGACATTTAGAACTCCCAAATAGACAGGAACAGAAAAGAATATGTCCACAGAATATTATAGTTAAAATGCCAAAAATTCAGAACAAAGAATTTTAAAAGTTGAAGAGAGAAGTACCAAGTCACTTAAAAAGGCAAACCCACCACAATAACAGATTTTTCAGCAGAAACTCTAAAGACCAAGAGGACATGGGATGATACATTTCAACTCCTGAAGGAAAAAAAAACCCAAAAAACAAAACTGCCAGCCTAGATTACTATATCCAGAAAAGTTAATCTTCATAATGGAGGGAGAATAAAAACATTCCAATATAAGCATAAACTAAAGGAATCCATGACCATTAAGCCAGAATTGAAGAAGATACTTTTTTTTTTTTCTTGCGGTACTGGGAATTGAACTCAGGGGCAGTCTACCTCCGAGCTATACCCTCAGCCCTATTTTTTATTCTTTATTTGGAAACAGGGTCTCACTAAGTTGCAGAGTGCCTCACTAAGTAGCTGAAGCTGGCCACAAACCCGGATCCTCCGGTCTCAACCTCTCAAATGCTGTAATCGTACGCCACCATGCCTGGCTGAAGTAGATACTTAAAGAAATCCTACACACAGAGGAAGAAGGTAAAAATAGCCAAGAGGATATGCAAAAGAAGAAATCTTATCAGAAGAATAGTTAAGTAAGTGAGAATTAACAATGGTTCAAGAATTAGAAATAAAACAAAATGAGAGAAAATAATAAATATATTTCATAATAACATTGGATTTAAACAGCCTTAATTCTCTTAACTAAAAGACATAGGCATAATGAATAAAAAGCACGATTCAATTGTATGTTGCATCATAGAAACACATCTCAAAGCAGACATTCACAGACTTAAAGTGAAAGGATAGAAAACATTTCATGGAAATTGAATTTGAAAGCAAGCAGGAGTAGCTATTTCATATCCAAAAAGCAGACTTCAAGCCAAATCAGTCAGAAGAGACAAAGGCTATTACATTGTTGTAAAGGGAACAATACAACAAGAAGATATAATGATTCTAGATAGCCTACAGAATGGGTAAAAATCTGTGCCAGTCACTCTTCTGACAGAGCAATAATATTCAGAATATATAAGGAACTCAAAAAACTCAACACCAGAAAAACAACCCATTCAATAAATGGTCAATTAAAATGAACAGACACTTCTCAAAAGAACAAATGCAAGTGGCTAACAACTTTATGAAAAAAAATCCTACATCTTTAGCCATGAGAGAAACGCAAATCAATATGACACTGACATTTTCATCTCATTCCAATCAGTGGCAATCATCAAAAATACAGATAACAATAGATGCTAGTGAGGATGAAGAGAAAAAGGAATTCTTATGGTTTCCCACTGTTGTTGGGAGTGTAAACTAGGATAATTATTATGGAAATCAGTGTGGTGGCTTCTCAAAAATCTAAGAACTATATGATCCAGCTATAACACCTCTTGATTTTAACTAATATAATGAAGTCAGCATATTTTAGTGATATATGCATATCCATATTTATTCTCAGTAAAATTCACAGTAGCCAAGTTATGGAATCAGTCTAGGTGTCCATTGACAGATTAATGGATAAAAAATGTGGTATAAATATACACTGATGAGCTGGGCATAGTGGTGCATGCTTGTAATCCCAGCATTTGAGAGGCTGAGACCGGAGGATCCGGGTTTGCGGTCAGTCTCAGCTACTTAGTGAGGCCCTCCACAACTTAGTGAGACCCTGTTTCAAAATAAAGAATAAAAAAATAGGGCCGGAGGTGTAACTCAGAGGTAGAATGTCCCTGAGTTCAATCCCCAGTACCACAAAAAAAATGTATATATATACATTTATATATATGTATATATACATTGATGTTTTATTTCACTCATAAAGAAAATGAAATTAAGTCATTTTAAAAATGAGTGGAAATTGAGATAATCATACGAAATGAAATAAACCAGACGAAGAAAGACAAGTATTCATATTTTTCTCTCATATGTGGAAGCTAGAGGAAGGGGAAAAAGGATGTCATGAATGTAGAAGAGAGACAATAATTGTATAGCAAGAGGATTGGGGGAATAGGGGAAGATAATGGTGAATTAATTTGCTCAAACAATGGTATAAGCATGGATGGAGAGGCCACAATGAAATCCACCATTTTGTATAATTAACATACACCAAAAAATATGGAGATCAAAGCCAAAATATGAAGACTTCTGGAATAGAGCAGAGTGGACTCTATCCTCAACCAATAACCATTTAATTCAAGAACAGCATACAATATAATCACTAACATTGGAAATTGTCCTAAGTGCATCCAGCAAATGGAGAACCATATGTTTGTGGAATTATACTCAATTCTAGTAAGAATAGTGAGAGTCTGTGGGACTTAAACCACAACCTGCTCCTTCTTTAAGATCTTAGGAAAACTGCCCTAAGACCTATAATTCAAGTGGGTGGAAAAAGACAGAGGCTGCTATTGCTCCCAAGGGCAAGCAGTCATTTCCTATCTTTCTTTTCCCACCTCTAGTTCCCAGTGCTGAAGTTCTATTCTAAGTAGATACAGTTGAGAGAGGAATAGCTCTCTTTTCCTTTTCCCAGGACACATGGCAGTCTTGGAAACTCTATCCCAAGCAGATAAATTTAGTACCTAATCATCCCCATTCTGGTTTACTTGTGAAATGGAGCTTTTGTACTTGAAAGAATAAACCAAGAAAACTAAGGGTCAATACCCCACTGGTGTTGCAGGTAGAACAGAGGTGTTGCTCTGGGATAACTGGATATTTGTCCTACCACTGGCTCTTATACAATGGTAGAAATTCTTTTCCTCAGGTAGACAATTTATTTTCTGCCTACTTTCAAAAATAATTTAAGATGATGTCCAGGAATACACAAAGTGTAAAAAACATGTAAGTTAAATTGAGTACCAATCTTCTGTATCCAACAAAAATTTACCCTGGGTTTCTTTTTACATATTCCACAACAAACTACTTCTAAATATTAAGGATACCAGACATCTCTTGTCTTCTAATAAGAGATAAGAGATAATGATTTAATTATGCTACATAATATATTTTAATTTCCTTATTGCCGTATAAATAATGTCAATTTATTCTCAAATATATTTTCTTTTTTTTGTGATACTTGGGATTGAACTCAGGGGCATTCTACCTCCGAGCTACACCCCTAGCCCTATTTTTATTCTTTATTTTGAAACAGGGTCTCACTAAGTTGCGGAGTGCCTCACTAGGTAGCTGAGGCTGGTCGCAAATTGTATCCTCCGGTCTCAGCCTCCCAAATGCTGGGATTACAAGCGTGCACCACCACGCTCGGCGTCTCAAATATATTTTCATCTTTACTGCAATGCATTCTAAATTTCAAAAGCCTGGAAAAGAAGATAAAGTGATTGACAAAACTTAATTGTCCTCATAATGAGAAAATACATATCCATAGAAATGATTTATAATCGTCAAGAATATGTATTAACTTTACTGTAAGTTTGTCTTCTGTAAACAGAAAAAAAAGTCTTTTTTGGAGTAAATGCTCAATAAATATTAATTTCAGTTGATTGCAAATTCCAGGGTTTTTGTTTTTGTTCTTGCTTAGCATTGTTCTGCATGCCTGTAATCCCAGTACTGGGGAAGCTGAGACAGAAGGATCATGGTTTGGAAACCAGCCTCGGCAACTTAGTGAGGCTCTCAGCAACTTAGTGACACCCTATTTCCAAATTAAAAAAAAAAAAAAAGGCTTGTGTGTAGCTTAGAGGTAGAATGCCCCTATGCTCAATCTCATAAATAGAAAGAAGGAAGGAAGGAAGGAAGGAAGGAAGGAAGGAAGGAAGGAAGGAAGGAAGGAAGGAAGGAAGGAAGGAAGGAAGGAAGGAGAAAGTTAGTTCTTTACTATTCTTTGTCAGGAAGATAAAGCCTGCATAAGCAATGAACCTTTATAAGCAATGAAGCTTTAGTAGTAATTATCATAAAACATAAATTTGAGTGTGTCAAGAAAATACTTTTATTCTAAACCTTTATTTAAAAAAACAGAAATCCTGATTTTTACTGTCATGTACTTATCATACATATTTAAATTCAAGTTGCATCCAGATAACCTGTTTTCAATAGTCTGCAGGAATCATCTTTTCATGTACATGCTGCTGTAAGAAATTGCAATATGCAGTGTTGGTTACAATACAGCCTGATTAATTAACTTTTATTTTTCAGTGATTCATATGTCATAGAATGCAAGTCAATCAGAAAATTACTTTTAGTAAAATTTTGCTACCAGATAATAAAATGAAGTCATTAGGAATCTACAAGACTGTTATTGAAGAACAATTAAGAACTCAATTTTCTTTGCTGAGTTGGACTTAAATAAATTTTTCACTTAATCTTTGGAAGAGTAACTCTTCGCTATTAATTGAATCCAGGGTTTTTGTTGTTGAAATCACCACACTAGTTTAGGTTTTATTTTTGCAAGGCTGTGAGAAATGTTATTGCTGCTTCAACACATATACTACATACGACATAAAAATGTATCTCATGCTTTGTGAACAGAAACAAAAATTCTCAAACATTAACAATTATATTGGAGGGAGTTTTTGCATTAAATTAAGCTTGGAGAAAGGAAGAAATGTAAGCTGTAAACAAGAAAAATATTTCTCTTAAGACAGTTAAATGTTAACGAGGTGCATTTATCAAATTGTGATGCAATGCTCTGCAAAGTCAGCTATAAAAGTGTTTTCCATTACTTTTCTATTTCGCATTAATTTTTTTTTGCAATAAAAACTAACTGCCATATATAGCAAAAGGAAAGCACCTAGCTTGATGTGTAATTTCCTTTTGAACCTAAGAACCTATAAAACTTGTGTGGGTGAGAAATTAATCGCAACTTTACCTTTTATGGCAGAAAACTTTAACACTTTGGATATATCTGATTGCTCTTTTTGAGGGCAAAAAATATTTCTTAATATTTCTTATTCTGTCTTTTTCTTTTGTTTAATTTGTAGTGACTAATTCAGTGTCTGGAATATTTTCACAACTCATTTATGGAGGTAAAGAATGGAAAGAAGGGAGGAAGAAAAGGCAGGGCAGAAAGGGAAGAGGAAGAAAGAAATGAATGAATTTTTTGTCACACAATCTAAATCAATTAGTAAACTCTAGAAAGGCTACATATGCATTTCCAGAAAGCTTCAAGGAAATGTATTCTAAAGTTCATAATATTTAAAAATTAGGAAAAGCAAGCAATCCGGTGAGTATGCATCCTCTTACCTATTTTCATCAATTCAACAAATGAATGTTAGTACATAGATGTCCTTTCTGGTTTTCATTTTGGAGTAAATGACAACCCTTGTTAGTTTACATTTCCTAATTTGAACAATGATGAAATAAATAATCCTTAATTGTAATCTCACTCACATTTTTAATGCACCGTGGAAAGGAAGAATGGTTTAGGAGTGAAATGTTGATTGCCTCCTCCATGTTTATATTGTTCGTGTCTTCATCTTTCACTGAGGTGTGCATATGAATGAGCTTCCAGGACTTACAGCAACAAATCATGTGATAGTATCTTCCTCCTGATTCCTCCCCAGGTATTGACTATGGTAGTGACAGTAGGAATGAAATCAGTTAGGCCATGGACAAATTTTATTTGCCACATCTAGAGAGGGCTCTGTAGTTGAGCTTCCTCCTACAGTGTGTAGAAGCTCATTTGCTCTTTTAAAACATGATGTGTACAATATTTAATTAGTCCAGTTTCTTTTTCTTTAATGTAAGCATGTGACTGTTTTGGGAAAAGCATTTCATTTCTTGGTTCATGGAAATGAAAGAAAGCATTTTTGTTTAATTGGCTTAGTAGTTAGGGAAATTACATTTAATTTGGTCAGGGGGTATTTCCAAGTAGGAAAAAGTAAAGTTCCATCTTATGGTGGTTTAGTTTTAGCTTGCAATATATAATAATTTAAATGATGAAAAGAGAGCCAAAACAATTCTGAAGTTCATGAAGATTTGAGGGTTTCTTTTCTTTTTTCTCTCTTTTTTATTTTTTAGTGCTAGGGATAGAACCCAGAGCCAAATGATTACAAGGAGCAGGTGTGGGAGGACACAGGAAATAATATTTCTGAGTTAAGTTCCTTGAAGATCATATACATTGGAACTTCCCATATGTTTACTAGCTCAGCCCTGAGTTTTGAAATGTTAAGAATTTTTTATTTTGATTTGCATAGTAATTGGATATGTAATTTGCAATTATTGACTCAAAATGTCCTAAAAATTTTCAAGCCAGAATATATTATTCAACTGGTATTTATCAGTGTTCAAATGTCTTAGACCTTTTTTGAAAAAATGTTTTAAATTACTTTCAGAGAGCTTTTGGCCAACCTCATAAGAAAGTGGGAGAGCTCGCAGGACCAATAATTTGTCAAGTGCCAAACCTGTACAGTGAATGTAATGCTATCTTGTGATTGCCTGATATTTATAGCAAATGGGTTTCATGTCAGAATATTCAAACCTGAGTTGAATATAAACTGGAACTTCCTGAACGTTTATTTGAGACACATGATATTGGAAGGAGATCATCTAGGATCTGCCAACTATCTATTTCCATAGGTTTTCTAGTCCTTATCATCCAGAAAACAACATATCTGGAACATTTTCCATAATCTTACTGATGTATAAAACTATCTTAAATCAACCATGCTGTAAAAATTAGCTAAGGGTATTAAAATTTTTTTTTTATCATAGGGAATATTTTAATTCTTACACAGTTTCCCAATTGCTGTATTTTACTTTTTAACTGACCTAAGGAAAAGATACAAATGGCTGTCCTTTAAAATCTTTCATTTTATAATTAGTCAAACCAAAGTAAAAGATAAGGTTGGAAAGTACAGATAGGCTGACAGACAATGATGGTGTGTGTTATATTCTTCATAAATTGACTAAATAAATCATTTCACTATATCTACTGGTGTCAGACTTGGTACTAGGCCCTGGCAACACAATAGTGAAAAAGACTCCTGGGGCAAATAGCAATAGACTGATCCCTTGAGCTGGGAAAGTATGGGTCCCACAGGCTGGCCAGTCACATATGATATAACTGGAGTGAGATGTTTTGCCCTTTAGTGACAAAAATAATTACCTTTCTCAATTGAGATTCCTAATTTTAAGTATAGATCATTGAAAATAAGTCAAGTCACTATTTGCTTTGTTTTCCCAAGGATTGTACTTACCTCCTATCATTTAAGATGCATAGGAGAAAAGTTAGGTCACTGCTTACAGTTTTGGCTGTTAGATCTAATTTTTCCATGAAAAATTAATTAAGGAATTTGAATGAGAAAATATGAAATTAATCAAAAGGTAACTGAAAAGAGATAATTAAACCAAGAACTAAAGAATCACTTATTATATATATATCAGGCATTGTTATAAAGCATATGTATCATTAATCCTAAAATATAGCTTTATTATTGCCCCAATTATTGACAAAGTGAAGCATAGAGTGATTAAGAACCTTGCTTGACATCACACAGTCAATAAGTGATGAAACTGGGATTTACACCCAGGTGCTGTGGATTCGGAGCTTGAGTTGAGGTAAGGCCTGAAGAATAGTTGAGCTGTTTTTATGGCTGGACTGGGGCTCCATCATAGTGTCGGGAGAGGCAGTCTACCACTGACCCTGGATGTCTCTGTGCTTCTTGGGCATATAAGGAATATCAGGTCTTGAATATTTTCTACCTGGACCATCTCTTGAGGTTATAGTTGTAGTGAGTAACTTTAAGGGATAAGAGAATGTCTTCCCCCAGACATAGGAGCAGTTTTGCCTTTTATTAGTATAAATGTTTAATCTTGTGAGCTCAGTGTTCTGGTCTTAAAATGCTGCTTCCTGTGTATGGGCAACCGTGATGAACCTATGTATTGTCCCTGTAGAACTAGAAAGCTGAGAGAAACAACACAAATTACCAACAGCGTTTACTGATGCTTTTGTCATGAGTAATAAAGTCTCTTATCACTGACCCAACAATCATATATCTTCTACTAGAATCTATGAAATAATAACAGACTAGCTTGTTGAAAGAAGGGTAAAATATCAGACCATGCACAGTTTCTAACAGAGATACAATAGAGTGGCAAAGCAAGGGGATGATGGAAGTCCTTGAGTTCTCATTCCTTATTGACTATAAATTAGTTGGTGTGAGCATGATGACACTTTTCAGGAATATTAGCACAGACAGATACAAAAAGTGCAGAGGGTATACAAGAGAACAGCACATACAAGTAAATTATTCTAAAGTGACTATAGTGTTTGTAAACAAAGGAAAACAAGAACACAGGAAGTTTGTGTTTCTCTGTTTTTAGCTTTTGGCAAAAGTCAGATTCATCTGGATAATTTTCTTATTGTTTCATATTCTTTTATTTTTATTCTTTATCTGTACCTTACTTTTTATTGGAAAATGAATTACAATATAATACTATTTGTTTCTTCTTGTTTTATAGGATAATGCAGAAACTTTGGTAACCTAGAATAAGGTTAGATTTTCTAGATAAATTTCTTCTTTAATATTAATATAACTATTATTAACTGAGTAAACAATGTAGGCCTTGGGAGGTATTAGCACTTTGCTAATTCAATTACAATTCAAATACAAATACATTTAAAATTTCTCTATGATATAATATACTCAATAGCAATCAATTCAAATAATCTCAGAATTCCTTCATTGAATCTCTATTGTGTGCAACGCATGAAATAGATTCTTATTCTTCTTTCTTGAACCTTTCTTTGAGTGTTTGTTTGTTTGTTTGTTTGTTTTCAGTACTGGGGATTGATTTAACCCAGGGACATTCTACCCCTAAGCTACACCTCAAGCCCAATTTTTTATTTTTATTTTGAAATGGTTTTGTTAGGTTGATGCAAGTCTCACTACTTGTTAAGGCTGGCTTGAACCTGCAATCCTGTGTCAGCCTCCCAAGTACTGGGATTACAGGTATGCACCACCATGCTTGGCTTTTCCTTGTCTTTTTAAGTTAACTGGAAATGATTTCAAATGTTTTTGGACTTTCCTCAAGCCACCAAGACTGGCAAATGTTACAAATGTCAACATTTTTTCTTATAATAATAATTCATAAACACTTGAGGAAAGCTGATAAGCTTTCCAGGAAAAGGCTCTTTGAGGTTAAACACAAACATGGGGCTATATTTTTTTTGTTAAATTTTCAGATAATGAAAAAAATTCAAGTCAAATTTGTCCATAGATCACTGTAGTACATCCTGCTGATACAAAATGAGATTATTCAATGGATTAAACCCTTAAAAGGAATTGCACCAACATAGCTGTAAATACACTTCTGTCATTTGTATAACTACTACTTGCTATTATCTTTTATAATACTTATCTCTTAATTAGTACTTATCTCTTAATTCTCTTCATTTCAGAAATCTAACCTTAGGCAAGCTTAATTTCACCCCATCTACCCTATCTCTGTATTACAGTTAGGGCATTTAAGTCAAAATGGCTTTACATAGAGATGTTTCTCAATTAGTCAATCCAAAGCCATGCATATCACCCAGCTTGGGTGATTGTCACAACTCAATTCTATAATTAACAGGTACATGTTAAAAATTGTATTCTAAACTCCAAGTTACTCAACACCTATTATACTTTAGATTGAGATCAAAATAGTTTTAGAGGATAGCCTGACAGGAATGTATTTCATCCTTTCCTAGGAAAATTTATCTTTACACTAGGATATCAGACTGTTGTGTTTGAACAGCTTCAAGTTATACCTCCTACCTCAAACTACACTTCAGTTTGATACTATTCTTAAGCTTTGAATGACAAAAATCTCACTTCTTGCACTTGTATTAATCCATTCATTTAATGATTCATTGAAGTTTTTATTAAGCCAGCAATGGATGCCAATAGCAAAAGTAACTGTGAACGAAACCAGACAAGGAATCCAGCCTCCTGGAACCTACAGGGTAGAAACAAACATTACTCAAGTAATCATACCAATGAATATAGAGTTATGAACTGAAGTAACTGTTTTGGAACTAAGGTCCGCGATTCTCTGAGGGGTCATAAAGAAGAAATGTGACTTTAATTAAGGCGTCAATTCAGATGCAGTTAGGAGAGGCATTCAGGGCCCACATATCTAGGTCCTTCTGTATAACCATAAGGTTTTTTTTTTATTCCAAAAGCAATAGAAACTCATGTAGGGAACTTAAGAATGAGGACAACATCATCAGATTTTAATTTAAGAAAAATGGTATTGTGTGCAAAAAGAGAAGAGATTGGAATGGGTCAGGTGGAGAGAAACTAGTTCTTAGGTTTTCATATATGATGCTTGTGGGGACATTGTTAAGAAAATTGTTTACTACATTATGAAGTACTCTGTGTGGACTTGAGGGAAAATTGTCCCTCCGGACTAAGTACTAGGAATAGTTGACCTAACCCAAGTTACTGTTTATTTTTATTTTATAAACACTAGAAATAATGAAACTGATTGTACTCTCATATTCTCATTGGATTCCAGAAAAGCTAAAGCCAAGATTGTGGCCTTCCTCATACCTTTTAGAGTATAGGGCTCTAGGGTATTGCATTTTGTGCCTCCCTCATTCTTAATTCTATTTTAGTCTTCTATTTTGTTTTCTTTTATCTTAATTCTTTTGCTTACTCATTCTATTGCCTGTATTCTTGGAATGAAAATGTGTAAATAAAACCATGAATACTATTATATTAAAGTATTAATATAAAGTTAAATGTATTTCTACCTCAGAAGAAATGTCTGAAAGATGGGAATATGTGTTCACAGTATATCCAGCCTATATAAGGGATAGACAATGAAGGATTGAATGGGGTCATGTGTGAAAACAATATCCTTTGTATACTGAATTGTCACGTGAAGATTGTGGCAGCTAATTTCTGTGTTGTTATGAGCCATATTGCTTCAAGATGTGTAAAACTGGCAGGACCCTAAATTCCAGACATCATTACTACTTGGACTTGGAGCATGCTCATGATATCTGGTATTTTGCAATGTTTTTGGGAATTCATGGAAGAATTTGACTACTTCTAATTTGAGATATGAAGAAAAAGATCTTATTTAGCACAGCGATAATGCAGTGTCCTAAATATATCCCAGATTATAAGAGATATGATACTTTTTTCAGTGGTCCTGTCATGTCTTATGCATTACAGTTTGATAGCATGCAAAGTTGATATGAAACATATTTAGAATCTGAATTGGAAACTTACAGTTTTACTATCCTGTCTCAATAAGATTTTTTAAAAAATTCATACCAGTTTCTTACTAATGATTTTTTAAAGGTCTAGAATACAGTAATAATTGTTTTAAATAACTTTAAGATTAAAAGTAAGAAAAAAGTGCTGGGCATGGTGCTGCACACTTGTAATCCCAGTACTTGGGAGGCTGAGACAGGAGGATCTGGGTTTGTGGCCAGCCTCAACTACTTAGTGAGGCCCTTCACAATTTAATGAGACCTTCTTTCAAAATAAAGAATAAAAAATAGGACTAGTGGTGTAGCTCGGAGTTAGAATGTCCCTGGGTTCAATCCCCTGTACTGAAAAATAAAGTGCATTTAAAAGTAAGAAAAAAGCAAATAAGATTTGGTCTATTCAATTGATGGTGTCTTAGGACTATAGAAGACTGTCATAAAACTGCCTGCCTATTCTCTCCATTGGATTCTCAAGCTTAGTAATGGAACATAGGCAATAGAAAGTCCCTCAGTTGGGGAGGGGATTCAAGTGATGGTTCATTACAGGAACCATTCTCTGCTATAATCAACAGTCTCTATTGATTATAGCAAAAACCAACAGTCTCTATTGGTTATAGCAGAATATAATTAAAACCTATGGTCATAATTTGCTACATCTGACCCACATTTGCCAATTCTCAGCCATGTATCTGGAATAGGTACTGAAAATTAGGACAAATGACATTGCTCTGTTTCATTGTACTGATCTCTTTGAACTGTATATTCCTCAATTTGTCTTTCCAAAGCTGGCTTAAACTCTGAGGCAGAAACCATAGAATGATATATCTGAACTCATGAACATCATTTCTGTCTGTGGTTTTACTGTTATATGTGTGCTTTTTATAGTTATATACCTTTAATGTGTTTCTGATTGTGTCCATTGCCAAATTTGTATATCTGAAATGCTTTTGTCATATACTTGGGCTTCACATATTGATGATTCATTTACCATACACTTTCTGCTCTTGGTTTCATTCTTTCCATTCTTTCCTAAGCTTTGCTGAAGGCCAGATCCTGATTCCTCACTTAGTCCTACCAGGTCTATGCAGGCCCAAGGAAAATCACTACCTACTATTGAAATAAAGAAGAGAGAAGCAGATTGGGAATTTTCCAAAGGAGACACTAAATATGAGAATTGAGGAAGACTGACTCTACTAAAATTTCAATATTTATATTATATACCATCTGATAGATTTACTATGTTAAAATTATCCAGCCCATTGTTCATTATGTGGAAAATTGTGTGACTCAGACATTCTTGTAGAGCTTTATGGGCCAATTTGGGACTATGTGTGTGTATATATATATATATATATATATATATATATATATATATATTATAGGATGGATACAAAAGTGATTGTAAATAATATTTTTTTTGTGATGCTGTGATTGCACCCAGGGGCATTATACCTCTGAGCTGCACCCCAAGTGCATTTCATTTTTTATTTGGAAACGTCTTTCTAAGTTCATGAGACTGGCTTCAAACCTATGATCCTCCTATCTCAGCCTCCCAATACATCCATTGTAGGTGTGCTGAGCTGAATGTAAATAAAATTAAGCAATGGATCTATTTCCCCCCCATTACTTGCCTGCTAATTCCAATATCCTCATAAGGACAGTTAGTAATTTACTATATTAATATCTATTTCTTATCCTAACATTTGTTTCTATTTGTGTTATCCATTTGCTTATGACAGAAACTGGGAAGTCATACCTGTTTTTATATCTAATTCATCAACAAGTTGATCCATATAATTAAAAAATATTCTATATATACCTCATTATTTCCTTCTCAAAGTCAATATCCAGGTCACATTTGTATGCCATACTTACTGGCACTAATGTCATTGGATTCTGATAAGCTCTACTGCTTCTACTTGTTGACTTCTATGTAATTCTGCGTCCAGTAGACAGAATGGCATTGGTACTGTACTTTACTCTCTCTAAAGTCTTCTCTTTATACTCAGAATAAACTCAAACACTCTCACAGCCAAAAGAGAAAAAAAAAAGCCAGGGATGATCTAGTTCATGCTAACTTCTTTAGCTGTATCTAGTGTTATTCTTTTATTCATTAATTATGCTCTAACAACTCTGACCACTTTTGAATCTTTCTCTGTTAAGGAGTTTTGCACACACACACACACACACACACATATATATATATTCTTTGACATTTAAATAGCTATTTGCCCTTTGATTTTCATCTCATATATTCTCTCTTTAATGAGGTTTTTCTCTGAACTTCTAGTTTAAGGTAATTTTCTCTAAAATATTCTTTTATGATACATCATAATTTCCCCTCACAGCACTTTTCTCCACTTTCATATAAGTATGTGTGTGAATATTTCTCTAGTGGATGTCTTCCCAATAGTCTGTAAGCTACCTGAGAATATGTACTTTTTGTTTCCTTCTGTATTCAAATGTTAGTATAGGAACTTGCACTTAGTAGGCATCCAATACATTTGTTTAATGAATGAGTGGAAATTCCATATCTCATAGTTTATGTGTTCAATTTTTCCAGTAAAATATATATCTTGTGTGAATCATTGTCCTTAGCTCATTATATACCCCAGAGATAAAAAGAAATTAAAATTTCTGCTGTTTTTGGAACTTACCTTCTAGGGTAGGGAGACCAATAATACACAACAAATATAATTAATAATTTGCATAGTGTTTCAGAAGATTTATGGTAAGGAAAAAAATGGAGCAGGATATTGGAAATAAAGTGTGCTGGATGAATGTGATTTGCAGTTGTAATAAATTATCATCTTTGATATTGAATAGAAAAATCTTGAAGCAAGTGATAGTGTTCTCCATTTGCTTCTCTATAGGAGAAATTTTTCAGGCAAAGGACACAGATAATGCAAAAGTTGGAAGTGGGAACTTGTCTGTATTGTCTGAAAAATAGCAAAGGATGAAGTTGTGAGGTTGAGACAGGAGAGAAGTAGAAGATACAGTCAAAAAGATAGGACAGACAAATAATGTAAGCCTTATAAACTAACTTACCTGAGTGAGCCATTGAATGCTTTCTGTAAGATAGTTAAAAAGTAAGGTGATCTTACTTTTTCTCTAAGTGAATAAAGATGGCTTCTCTGAACAGATTATTGTAGTAAGACATAAGGTAAAAAAAAAGAACAGATAGAAAGCTAGTGACATTTTTAAAGTAATAGAAGATTGAATCTGAATATAGCAGTGAAGGCAGTGAAAAACATTTGGATTATGGATATATTGTGAATATAGGGACAAAAATTTTGGTTAATGCATTAGATAGAGATTTGCAAGTAAATGAGGAGTTAAGGATGGTTCTGATGAACTGAAGGAATAGAGTTGTAATCAAGACAGATGGGGAAAAGATCAGATGAATATGTTTGGGTAGAATTGGTGAGATCATGTTTAGTTGGAGATCCTCATGGAGAGTTTAAATGAATGATTAGATACTGTTGAGATGTCTTCATAACAAGAATGACAACAGTGAGAATTGTTAGTCCATGAAAGTATGTAAAGCTATGAGAATAGAATGGTGAGAGTAGACAGAGAAGAGGAAAATACTGAGGTCTAAGCCACTGGGAATTTTAATGTTAAAAGATGTGATAAAAATAGTTTTCTCTAGAAACAGTACTGGAACAGGGCATGGTGGCACATGCCTGGAATCCCAGTACTTGGCAGGGGGGCTGAAATAGGAGGATTGTAGGTATAAGACCAGCCACAGCAACTTAGTGAGATCTAGTTTCAAAATAAAAAGTAGAAAAGTCAGGGTGTAGAATGCTTCTGGGTTAAATACCAAGAAAATACCTCCCATAAACACACATACAAAGCTGGAACCAAATATACTGGATCAATTTTAAATGATGGTGTGTGTGTGTGTGTGTGTGTGTGTGTGTGTGTGTGTGTATCTCCAAAGAAATCTAAAATGTCTGAATAACCATTATGTTTTATTGTGTATGTAAATGAGCACTTCTCTGTTAATGGAGGCTATATTGCTTGTTCTAAAAGTTAATAATACTTAAATTTATGACAGACAATAGATTTTCTTCATATGACCTTACCTTAAGATTATAACATTATTTCTCACTGGATAATTAATCTTAGAGTTATCAAGGTTTTGTATTTACAATATAACAATGGAATCAGAATAGAAGCCATATATTTCTTAGTATTCTGAATGGGTAACATACTCTATTAGAAGTTAGAAAAAACAGCAAGGTTTTGCTTAATTTTAGATTTGAGCTTGTTTCAAATAACATTGAAGGTCAAATTTTGTTCTAGAAAGCTCACTGCTGCGAAGGAATTTAAGGAAGTTGAGGTGGTTTGGGGGTTAACAAAGGAATTCAGGCTTTTGGGGTTAGTTTAGTTCATGAACCCACAGAGCCACCACTGAATATCTCTGAATCCGTTGGAGTTGAGCTGCTGAGACAGTGCAGCTCTCACTTCAGGTTCAGTGTTAAGTCCAGATTGACACCTGGAAACAAAATGAGCATCCGTGGCGTGGAAACCATTCAGTTACGTGCATTTTGCTCCACTGTGTGCAACATAAATAAAGGCTGCTTGGCAAATCGCTTTCCTTTGGAACTTCAGGGTCTGGAGTTTGCACTACAACACTTTTTTTGTATTGTGTATTTCACATTTGTTTGTGTCAGCTGAGACATGGAGCAAATGTTTAGCCAAGGATTCCAAACTCTTAGCAATACTTAAGCAATCGTAAAAGTATGTGGAATGTAATCTCAGTTTCTCAACTGTGCGCTGTTATTTCTAAATATAAAAATCCTTCTAAGATTTCTTTTTCTGGGGGGCTGTATTCTTGTTCCTTAAGAAATATAATGAAGATTGTAGCAAAACAAAACAAACTAGTTTAGAGTGACACATGGCTGAAATCAGGGCCTGGCTTTGTCACATAGTTGAGTGTAATAAAAGACTTGTTGTCTAGGAATATAACTCCCTAGGTATTAGTTTCCTCACCTGTAGAGTGGGATTTAAATATAAAGTAGTATTTTCAAGTTAGCAGATTGCCTTATGCCAAATAAATAATAAATTGTAGTCATTTTTATTTGTTATTACTAATCATTCTTAGTCTTCAGGTTTCACTGTCAATTAAAACAATTTAGTATTTTATCAGTATTAAATTCTGGCATTATTCTGCATTACATATTTTCTAAATCAGATTTATTGAAATATAATTTACATACCAAAAAATGTACCTACTTTAAGTGTAACTTTTGTTGTCTTAGTTCAAGCTGCCATGACAAAACACCATGGACTGGATGATTTGTAAACAACAGAAATTTACTTCTCACAAATATGGAGGCTGAACATCTAAGATCAGGGTGCCAGTGTGGTTTGGGGAAGGCTGACTGTTAGCTGCAGACCACTGACTTCATGTTGTAGGCTCACATGGTAGAAAAGTAGTAAAAGATCATTTCAGGTCTTTCTCTGAGACATCAATCTCACCCATATAACTTAATTTTGCCTAAATGCCCCCACCTTCTAATACTGATACACTGGGGATTAGAAGTTCAACATATCAAATTGGGAAGGATACAATGTTCAATTCATCACAGTGAGTTTTAATAAATTTAAAACTGCCTGCCTAACAACTTTTAGTCAAGACGTACAGCATTTCCAGCACTCTAATCATGTATTTGGAGACATTACCAAATAATTTTCCTGCTTCAGTCCTTCTTATTCTTATTGTGGTTGGTATATATTTTGAATTTTTAGATTATCTGGTTGGCGAATACGTAGCTAATCCTTTCTCTGTCGTCCTGGTTTCTATGTTTTTCTAGACTTTCCCACATTTGGTCAAAGTCCAATTTTATAATTAATCTCTCCTGCTTATATAATTGAACTTTGACTGATACTTAGTTTTTAAAAGCTGATATTTTACTTAGAAATACACTCTTTTTTTAAACCAAACTTATTTGTCTGATTCTTGCTGGAAATAAATAATTCTGTAAAATATATACAATAAATTAATTTTGATGTATTTGTCATATGTAAGGTATGTAGATTCACCATCATATTTTCGATCCAAACATTTTGCTTAATTATTGAAGAAGTCACTATTATGAACATTTTAAAAAAACTTTACAACTGTAAAAAATGCATTTTTACATATTTGTCTTAAGTGTGACAAATGTTTATGAAACATGATCTTTAAATTAAATACATTTTCAAAAACATTTTTATTGGTGCATTATAATCATACATCTTTGTTGGGTACAAGCTGGTAGAGGTATACATGCACACATCTCTCTCTTTTTTTTTTTGCGGTACTAGGGGTTGAACTCAGGGGCATTCTACCTCCGAGCTATACCCCCAGCTCTATTTCTTATTCTTTATTTTTTGAAACCGAGTTGAGGAGTGCCTCACTAGGTAGCTGACGCTGGCCGCAAACCCGGATCCTCTGTCTCAGCCTCCCGAATGCTGGGATTACAAGTGTGCGCCACCAGGCCCGACTCACACATCTCTCTTTTAACACTTCCCCAATTCCCACACCATTCCTCACCCCTCCCTCCTTCTCATGTTCATTTAAAACAACGGAAGCATTATATTTCTCTAGAGATGCGAAATTTCAGTGTTTCATGCAATTTTTACTGAATATTGACCTTATCAAAAGAGGATAAAAAAAGAGGATAAAACTATACAGATTTTTTTTTTTTTTTTTTTTTTTTTTTTTTTTTTTTTTGCGGTACTGGGGATTGAACTCAGGGGCATTCTACCTCCAAGCTATACCCCCAGCTCTATTTCTTATTCTTTATTTTGAAACCGAGTCTCACTAAGTTGCAGAGTGCCTCACTAGGTAGCTGAGGCTGGCCGCTAACCTGGATCCTCCGGTCTCAGCCTCCTGAATGCTGGGATTACAAGCGTGCGCCACCACGCCCAGCTTATACAGATTTTTTTAAACATCCCTTCTTCAGGAATTTTTATGCATCAGTTTTCTATTTTGTTGATGTTGATAAACTTGGAAAATGAAATTATTTTCAGTTTTTTCTTTAAAATGTATATTTTAAGTCACCAAACATCTAGACCACTGGCAGTGATACCTTTTAAAAGTTCATCTATACAGGCCCCAAAAGATGAATTACATCATTCATTCCTTGGCTTTACTGAGGCTTTTGCTCAGTGTAGATATACTGGTTCATGAAAAATTTTGCACATTAACGGAATGCAAACTATCACAGAATGATAAACAGAAAAGGAACAAATCTATCATTTAAAATTGTTAAAATAATTGGCCTACCTTTTATATATATTAAACAACTGACCAATGTCGTTTGAGTAAAATTGTCTTAAAAACAGCTTTTTCTTTCATTTTGAAGTATAGCAAGGCATAAATCAAAGTTTATTTCCTTAACTGCAAGCAATTTTTAAAACTCTAGGATCATCATCAAGTCCTAGAACCCACAGATGGCATTTCTCATAGCCTAAAGACAGGAGAAGGAAGCCTAACCACAGCTACAGGATGATATTTTTCAGGATCACTAGGATAAAGCCAAGCCTGGACATGGTTAGGATGTCAGGACACTGATTATTGATGTCCTGAGTATGACATTCAGAAGACGAGGCTGCTAGTTAAGAGGCTGAGAGTGCTACACGAACTGTGGTAGTTATAACCTATGTATACATGGGGTTGAGACTCCCTGATATGTGGCAATGTGGATGGTAGTATTATTAAGTAGACTAGAAAATATTGTTAAGAGTTTAGTGTAATGTGTAAATTTTGTATACATCGAACTTGAAAGACCTGAGAAATGAACATTTTTTCTTTCATTTCTGCACCTTTGGGGAGAGTAAAGGGGTTAGTGATAAATATTTGGGAATAGTCACAGTATGTTTATGTAACAGTGAAGACTGTATTGAATTTAGAAAATTCTCCCATTGCTATATTTCAAGTATTCTACCAGATTAAAATTTCCTCAAGTACTTCCTTGATCTTTGTTTTATATACTTTTATTGTTGCACTGTAAGTACACATGATAGTGACATTCCAAGTGATACAAGCATACATGCATATAGCACTTGGTGTGTTTCCCTCCCAAACCCACCCTGCTACCCACCTACATTGTACATATTCGTTAGATTGGTAGTGATACTTTCATATATAGACTTAACATTATTTGAGCTGTTTCATTCATCAATTTTCTGTTTACCCTCCCTTCCTCTCACTATCCCTTTCCACTATCCCACAGTCTCCTCATTTATCTGAAGTCCCTTTTGTTTATTATTTTCTCTCTAGCTTCTACATTTGAGAGAAAACATATGACCCTGGACTTTCTGATACTGTCTAATTTCACTTAGCATAATATTCTCTGCTTTGATCTTTGACTCCTCTCTTGATCTTTGTTGACTACTCATTGCTAGAGAACTAACATCTCCTTCATGTATCATAGAAGTTTCTTCATAACCTGATCAAACTCTTGTGTTTTCAGCTTTATCTCTCTTTACATGCTTCACTTCGCCTTTTCTGAAGAAATCTGACTGTTCCATATCCCTCTGATTTTCTGTGTACTTTTCTATTTGCTTAGAATTATCTTCTTCTCTATAAAATTACTGTTGTTGAATGAATTCTTGTGTCACCATGAAATTCATATGTTGAAATTCTAACCCCCAATATGATGGTATTTGAAGATGAGGCCTTTGAATGTAATTAGGTTTAAATGAGGTTGTGAGGTTAAGGCCCCCATTATGAGACTAGTTGTCCTTATAAGAAGAGGAAGAAAGAACAGTCTTCCTCCACCCTTCTCCCACCATGTAAGAAGGCAACCATCTTCAAGCCAGGAAAAGAGCTCTCGCTGGGGCACAAATTGGCTGATACTTAATCTTAGACTTTCCAACATCCAGAATTGTGTGAGAAATAATTTCGTATTGTTTATGCCATTTGTCTATGGTATTTTGTTGTAATAGCCTTTTCTGACTAAGACAATTATATATTCCTTTTGTTTAAATTGATGCTACATTTGATATTAAAGTATTTAGTCAAGTTGTAATTTCAAAATAATTCATTTCTTAAAAAAGATATAAAATTATGGTTAAAATAATTTTAAACATAAATAGGCTAATTTATCTTTTCAAAAGGAGATCTGAAAAGTTTGCTTAATAAAATACAGTTAAAACACAAATAATTGTAGATTTTATCATTGAGTTCACACATTCATATACATCTAAGAAGTAGATTGTTTGGCTTAATTAACTCTCCTCTATTTACAGCTATCCTTTATAAATTAGTGTCTCTTCAGGCAGAAAACATATGTCATGTGATTAATATGTCTGGGAAAATTTAAGTGGTGGTTTATTAATTGTGGCTTGGAGGGTAGTAAGTAAAACTTACTCGAGCAAAGAAAAGTCAATACACTTGATATTGGGCAAACCAGAAATAGTCATCTGTCTTCAATTAATTTATAATTTGATCAGTCAAGCAAATTATGAAGGAAATGAGGCATTTCTTATATCAATCAGTAATTTAAAAAGAGACTGATTGAGATACTTTTTTTTTCAGGGATTCCTTTTAATGTTACATTTTAAAATAGATGTTAGATTTAGGACCAACCCCAGTGATGTTTTAGATAGCCTCTTGGTTTCTTACAGCTCACCTAAACAAGCAGAGACTGACTGGCCCAAGCTCAAACCACTATTTCTGCAACCTAACAATTAAGAATTTGCCTGGTTAAGCAGCTGAGTAGTGGTGAGAATGGGATTTTTCAATGATTTTTTTTTTTTTTGCATTATACAAAGTTTTTTTTTTTTTTTAATGTCAGACTCTTCTGAATTCTATTAAGTATTAATTGCTATAAACATTTGTGAATGTAACACATACATATATGACTATGTTCATGTGTTTATGAAAGGCAGACATAAGTTAACTATGAAAATGTAATATTTTTGCACAGTAAAATAAAAAGAACAATTAAACTCTGGAAAATATTAATTGGAAATTCTGTATACTAGTTTATAAATTTTCAAATTAGTTCTCTTGTATATACTGCTCTAAGGGTTTGGAGTTGAGAAACAGTTCATATTCCAAACTAAGTATAGATGATAAGTAAAACTATAATTTCTAAAGGACAGTTCTCAATCACCTATTTTATTTTGGAAGGTCGATTTTTATTATTAAAAGTATAATAGTATAAATACTACTCTTTCAAACTTTTGCTTATTTGTTTATTTTTTTATTTTTAAAGTTTTGGTGCAACATATGTAGCATGGATTAAGGTGGAGGATGTAAAAGAAGTTATTTTGTGATTGTATTTGTATAACCATCAGCAACAGATTTGGAAAATGATCAGCACCACAGAAACTCCCTTTATTCCACTCCCTGTTCTTACCTTTCCTAAAATAATCACTATTTTGATGTCTATAACCCTAAATTACTTATGCTAGGTTTGGCATTCATTTAAGTAGATATCATAAATACAACTACTATGAGCATATGCACATCGTTTTTGAGTATATTAGTAAGAGTAAAATTGCTATACTGTACCCGAAGGCTAGTCAACAACTAACACCAGTTCCCCAAGACATTTCACCAGTTTTGATTCCTAGTGGCAATGCACAAGATGTTTACTTACTCTAAATCCTCAGTCATGCTTGCTATTGTGTGTGTGTATTTTATACTATTGTCCTGAGTATGTAGTAGTATTTAATTTCCTTAATGATTAATGATATTTGCCCATTTGAATATAATAATTTGTGAAGTACCTCTTCATCATGTCCTTTGTTCATTTTCTACTACTGTCTTTATAGATATTCTTTATATATCCTGGATAGATATATGTATTAATACATATGAACCTATACTTGTAAATGCATGGGTATGCATTCATTTATATATATATATATATATATATATATATTTACTTTCTTAATGGATTCTTTTAGTGAAGTTAGAGGGTTTTAAAATAGGTCATTTTCATTTTTTTTGTTAGTAGATATTGTCCACAAGTTATAAAGATATTATTTTTGTTTTCTTTTAAAACTTTAGTGTTTTAGTTTATATATTTAAAACAAAATTCACCTGAAATTATGTTTTAGGCTTATGATGCAAAATAAGGGTCAAGGTTATTACTTTTTTCCCTACATGAATATAAAATTTATCTAGCAGTAGTACTTTAGGAAAAAGCCATTCTTCTCCCACTCTCCTGCAGTTCTATATAGATTATAAGTCAGGTGGCCATAAATATGTGGGTTTGTTTCTGAACATACTATTCTGAATATATATATATTCAAACCATACTCTAATACCACACTGTCTTATTACCATAGATTTATGTCTTAATATTAGGTAGGTAAATTCTCCAACTTTGTTCTTCAAGAAGTGCAGATCAATGTGAGGGCCTGCTAAGTTGTTGAGGTTGGCCACAAACCTGTGATCCTCTTGTCTCAGCCTCCCAAATACTGGGATTACAAAGTG
Organism: Graphiurus murinus; assembly: GCA_004027655.1. Classification (NCBI taxonomy): domain Eukaryota; kingdom Metazoa; phylum Chordata; class Mammalia; order Rodentia; family Gliridae; genus Graphiurus; species Graphiurus murinus. The sequence goes on from PVLC010000138.1 coordinate 272,523, forward strand.
TGTGCCACCATGCCCTGATTAGTGTTCTTTTTTAAATAGTAGAATTCTCCAAAGAAGCTATCTAATCCTGGGGTTTTCTTCATTGGAGTTCTTTCCAGATTATGTATTACTTTATGATTCAGCCTATGTATGTTATAGATTTTTAGGAATTTATTCATTTTTCCTATGTCATTCAACTTGTTGATATATAATTTTTCACAATATTTTAATAATCCCTTACATTTTATGATATAAATTATATCATCTCTTCTTTCATTTATGATTTTATTTATCTGTATTCTTTTTCCTCAGTCTTAAGAAAAGTTGATCAATTTTACTTATCTATTCAAAAAACCTCTTGGTTTCATTGAATTTTTTCTATTTTTCTCTTTTCTATTTCATTATGTCTTCTCTAACATTTATTATACTTTTCCATCAGCCAGCTTTGGGTTAAGCTTGTTCTTCTTTTTCCAGATTCTCAAGTTTTAAAGTTAGGATGTTGGTATGAGACTTTTGTTGTTTTTAAATATTTTAAATGTTTTCTGCTACAAACGTCCCTCTTAATACTGCTTTCACTGCATCTCATTAGCTTTGGTATGTGTTTTTGTTTTCATTTGTATCCAGATAATTTCTAAATTCTCTTGTGACTTCTTCTCTGGCCCATTGTTTGTATAAGAGAGCACTGTTTAAGTTTTGCATATTTGTGGATTTTTCTGTTGATTTCCAGTTTCTCGCCATTGTGGTCAAAGAAGATATTTTGTATGGTTTAAATCTTCTTAAATTTGTTAAGACTTGTTTTGTGGCTAATCTGTGGTGTATCTTGGAGAATGTTTGTGAGTATTTGAGAAGAATGTGTAGTCTGCTGTTTTGGGGTAGAGTGTTTTGTTTATGTGTATTCGTTCCAATTAGTATATGTCTTATACTGTATTTCTCTGTCTTCTGACTAGTTATTTTATCAATAACTGAAAGTAGATATTGAAGTTTTCTACTATTGTTGTGTAGTTGATATTTCTCCTTTCAGCTTTGTAAATGTTTGCTTCTTTGTTCAGAGTTCTAATTTTGGGTACATGCATATTTATAATTATTTTAGCTTCATGATGAGTTGACCATTTATCATTATATTATTTGTATCTTGTGGTAACTTTAAAAAAGTTTTATTTTATTTTAATTGACAGAGAATGATTGTACACATTTTAGGAGGGCTAACACATGTATACATTGTGTATGATCAAACCAGGGCAATCTGTATCTCCATTTCATTTAGCATTTCTTTGTGGTGGTAAAATTTAAAATCCACTCTTCTATTTTGAAATATACAATACATTATTGTTACCTATATTTGTCCTCCTGGGCAATGGCACATCAGAACTTAATCTTTCTAACTATACCATTATGCCTATTGATCTATCTCTTTCCATTCTCCATCCTCTTTACCCTTCCCAGCCTCTGGTAACCACTGTTTTATGCTTTATTTCTATGAGATAAAGTTCTTTTTAGAATTTATAAATTAATAAGATCATGTGGCATTTGTGTTTATGTATCTGACTTATTTCACTGAACCTAATATCCTCCAAGTTCACCTATGTTTTTGCAAATGACAGGCTTGTATTCCTTATGATTGAATAATATTCCATTTTGTATATGTACTGTATTTTCTTGATCTAATTATCAGTTGATGGACAACTAGTTTGATCCATACCTTAGCTACTGTGAATAGTGCTGCAATGAACATGGGTATTTAGATATGTCTTCAATATATTGATTTTATTTCATGTACCCAATAATGGAATTGCTAGGTCATATGGTAGTTATATTTTCAAGAAACTCCATACTCTTGGCCATATTGACTGTCCTGATTTATTCTCAATAATAGTGAAATACTCCCTTTTCTCCATATTCTCACCAACTGAAAACAAAACAAAACCTTATTTTTTGTTTTTTACAATAGCCATTCTAGTTGAAGTGCGGTGATATCTCATTGTCACTTGATTTGCATTTCCTGATGATTAGTGTTGTTAGCCTATACTTGTTGCTCATTTCTGTGTCTTCCTTTGGGAAATGTTTATTCAAGATTTATGCATATCTTTGATTTTTAAAAGTTGAATTGTTGGAATTCCTCATATATTCTGGACATAAGCCCTATGTTAGATGTATAGTTTGCAAATATTTTCTACCATCCTGAAAATTGCTTTTCACCCTGTTGATTACTTTCTTTGCTGTGTAGAAGCTTTTAGTTTCACATAATCCCATTTGTTTATTTTTGTTTTTATTTCTAATGGATTTTAGTTCTTATTAAAAAAATCTTTGCCTATACTAATTTCATCAGATATTTCTCCTGTTTCCTCAGTAGTTTCATAGATTGAGGTTCTTACATGTAAGTCACTAATCCATTTGGAATTGATTTTTGTATATGATGAGAGATAAAATATATTTCCTATTTCTGTGTATGAATATCCCGTTTTCCCAGCACATTTATTAAACAGGCTATCCTTTACTTCAAGGTGTGTTCTTTGCAACCTCAACTCATATATTCCCGCCTACTCCCCACCCTCATGTTTATCTGTGATACATGTAGCCTGTCTGGTGATTGTAAACCTTGGTAAGGGGAAGGGGGGCACTCCACCTAGTTTTTGCATGTGGTACTGCAGACCCTGGTGCATGTTGATTGCCTTTGTTCTCAGTGGCCCTAATCTGGCCACATGCATTCTTGTTAGTACAAATGGCACCTGACTTAACAATGGTTTGATTTAATATTTTCCAAATATATTATGGCATGAAAGCAATATATTTTCAGTGGGAAAGCATACCTCCAATTTTGAATTTTCATCTTTCCTGGCCTACTGATATGTGTTATATTCATCTTTGGATGTTGGGAAGCAGCAGTAAGCCACAGTTCAAAGACACAAGATTATTATGAAAGTAAACAATCAATATTCTACAGTGTATGTGTTGCTAAGCTATGATGTTTGGTATTTTAGGTTCATTAAGTGCATTTGCATGTGCTATTTTCCACTTATAATGGGTTTGTTGGGACATATCCCTCTCCTATGTTGAAGAACATCTGTAGCTGAATTCAGGCAATACAAAAAAAACAGTCCCTGAGAAGTCCTTCCCCCACCTTCCAAGTTAGAACACTGGATGTATGTTCTAATCATTTTCTCCCCAAGGAAGAAATTGGAAGCCCATTTCAAGGGCTCTGGTGAGAGCACTAGGGCTTTCCCTTCTGGATTTTAGTTCATTTTGCTTTGCTTTTATTTAGGATGTAAGAATCTCTTACTAGATTTTTGAATTTCCAACAAAAGCAATTGTTCTATGTATTGTTGAAATCTGTATCTCCAAGGGGTGAGTGGAAAGGAGGGTCTGGGGATTCTATTCAGTTGTCTTGTTTATGTAAGTCTCTTAATCTTTCTTCAGCATTTAACTATACATGTCTCTCAAGGTAGAGCTTAAGCTTTATCCCACAGTCTTTTATACTGTTTTCATTATAATTAAGTTAAAATATTTTTTAATTTATATTGTGAGTTTTTTCTGTGATCCATGGTATATTTCTTTATGCTTCTCGGTGTGTGTGTGTGTGTGTGTGTGTGTGTGTGTGTGTGTGTGTGTTTTCAAGATCTTGCACTATTTTAAATTACAATATTTTGAGCCTAGCGTGGTGGCATATGCTTGTAATCCCAGCATTTGGGAGGCTGAGATCGGAGGATCTGGGTTCATGGCCAGCCTCAGCTGCTTAGTGAGGCCCTCTGCAACTTAGTGAGACCCTGTTTCAAAATAAAGAATAAAAAAATAGGGCTGGGGCTGTAGCTCAGAGGTAGAATACTCATAGGTTCCATCCCCAGTACTACAAAAAAAAAAAAAATTACAATTTTTTGAGAATGATCTTTGCTTTATATGTAAAATTACATATTACAATTATCATAATATACCACCATTATATAATAAAATGTTATATGCTTAAATATTTTTACCACTCTTAAAAATACCTAAAAGTGATTTTTTAAAAGCTATACATTTTATCTGGAAGAAATTTATTTTTTTAACTTAGAAAAAATATCTAGTTACAATATCTGAAAAGGATTATTTCAACAAAAGGAGAAAGAGAAATCTGGGGTTCACTACATCAGTTATATTTTCTTTTCCCTTTTCCCAATATTTCTACCATTTCCCTTGTCTTGGCTGACACTGGGCTATTTCCTTTTGTAGGCTTATTACAGTCACCAGTTAAACCACATTTCTTTGAGTTGGGTTTTGATGTATTTTTCTTCCTGCATTATATCAGCAGATTTCTTTTTGCTGACTTTGGACTGCTTTTCTTTACTTACATGAGAAGGCTCTGATGATAGAGGAAGGATTCTTGTGCCTGTTCCTCTGTCTAATGACACTCCAAGACATGTCAGCTGGCATTAGTGTTTACTTCACAGGGTAAAGATAGGATAATTTTCTTATCCTGCTTAAACTTTCACATTTTGATGAAACGATCGCTTGATGTTGTAACAAGAATATGATGCTCTGGAATTTCAAAATGAACATGTCTTGTACCCTGTTTTCATGAGCTTTAAATTCACAGAGGCACACAAGTGAAAAATAGTCAAAAAAACCTTACAACTTCGTCATCTCTAACCATGGCTGGGACAGAATCTGAAAGAAATGTAACAGAAGAATTTCTCTTTTCATTTATGATGGTGCTACTAAGGGACATAGTGCTAAGTTGATAAGGCTCCAGGTGTACAGTGAAGCCAAAAAGGCCCTCCTTGTAGCTACAAGCAACCAGCTCCATTTAGTAGTGTACATGCCTTTCCTGGAAACCTACACAGCATTCTCTTTGTTTCTTAATTTAAAAATACTTATAAATTTCCAGCTTTTTTTCTATTATTGATCTGTAGTTTAATAATGCCTTGGTCAAAGAATATGATCTTTGAAATTTTATTATTTTTAAAAATTTTGTTGAGACTTGCTTTAGAGGCCATCATATTGTGTTGTTGAAAACTGTTCCCCGTAAACTTGAAAAGAATGTACAATCTGTACTTGTCATGTAGTGTTCTTAGATTAAAAAAAAAAAAAATTCCTGAAGTCCAATTCTATATTTTTAATTAAGTAGTGGAAGGGAGCATCCTTGCTTTTGTATGAGATCTTAGAGGAAAAGCTTTGATTGTGATATTAGTGTTGGACTTTTCATATATGGTTTTTATTATTTTGAAGTTTCTCGTGTATGTATATTATTGAGAGTTTTTATCACGAATGTATTTTTTGTGTGAAATGCTTTTTCTGTGTTTAATGAAATGATCATGTAGTTTTTTGTCTTATTATCTTAGTATGGTATTTCACACTGATTGCTTTGACTATATTGAACCATCTTGTGACACAGGAGTACATCCCGCTTGGTCATGTGGTATCATACTCTTAATATATTGTTGAGTTGAGTTTTCTCTTTAAGTTTTTCATTTCATTTCTGATTTTATTTGAATTTTCTTCCCACCCCCATTAGTCTTACCAAGGGTTTCTTGATTTTATTCATTTTCTCAAAAAACTCATAGTTTTGTTGTTCATTTATATTGTTTCCCCAGTCTGTATTTCATTTACTTCTCTAATCTTCTACCTTTTGGCTTAGTTTATTTTTCTTGAGTTGTCAAGGTAGATTTTGCTTTGAGGTCTCCTTTTAAAAACTTTTTTTGGTGTAGGTATTTATTGCCATAAACCTCCCTGTTAGTACTATTTTACTACTATTAATGCACCTCAGATGTTTTTAAGTTGTGTTTTCATTTTCATTTATATCAAGCTGTTTTTAAAATTACCCTTTGATTCCTCTTCAAACCAGTGATTATTCAAGTTTTATTGTGTAGTTCCATGTATTTGTAAGTTTTCCCACTTTTTTCCTGTTACTGATTCCTAATTTTGTTTAATTGGGATTAAAAAAAATACTTGAAGTTATTTTATTTTCTTTAATTTGTTGAAACTTGTTTTGTGAAGTAATGTAAGATCTATTCTAGGAAATGTTCCATGGTACACTTTTGCTGTTGTGTTGAAAGTTCTGTACATGTCTTTTAGGTCCATTTGGTTTATAGAGTTCATGTATGCTGATTCCTTATTGATTTTCTTTCTGGTTGATTTATCCATTGTATAGAGTAGGGTATAGGATCCTCTTTCTGTTATTTGATTTTTATTTATTTATCCCTTCAGATTTGTCAATTTTTGCTTTCCATATTTACATGCTTTTATAGTAGGTGGTACTTATATATTATAATTTTTACATGTCCCATTTAAATTGTCTATTTTATCATATTCTTTTGTGTTGTGGTTGAAGAAATCCTATTAGTATTTCTTGTAAGGCAGATCTAGTGGGGATGAGCAGGGTCCCTCACTTCTTGTTTTCTTTCTTTTTTTTTTTTTTTTTGCGGTACTGGGGATTGAACTCAGGGGCATTCTACCTCCAAGCTACACCCCCAGCCCTATTTTTTATTCTTTATTTTGAAACCGAGTCTCACAAAGTTGCGGAGTGCCTCACTAGGTAGCTGAGGCTGGCCGCGAACCCGGATCCTCCGGTCTCAGCCTCCCAAATGCTGGGATTACAAGCTTGCGCCACCACGCCCGGCTTACTTCTTGTTTTCTTGAGGAGTCTTTTTTTTTTTTTTTTCATTCTCAAAATATGGGTTAAGTATTCTTGGTTGGCCAGGTTTTTGTTTGTTTTCTTTCTCTCTTTCCACAGAACTTGTAAGGTATTATTCAACATCCTCTTTATTTGAGCCTTATAAAGGCTTTCTTGTGTATGATGAATCTTGAATCTTTTTTCTCTTATGGTTTTTGAGATTTTCTTTTTCTTTTTGGCTTTTGACAATTAGATTATAATGTGATTTCATTGTTGTTGTTGTTGTTTCATGAATCTAGATATTCATATTCCTCCAAAGATTTGGGAAGTCCTAACCAGTATTTTTTTTGGAGGGGAGGGGTACTGGAGGTTGAACCCAGAGACATTCTACCTCTGAACTATCCACAGCCATATTTTATTTTTTATTTTGAAACTGGGTCTCACTAAGTTACTAAGGGCCTTGCTAAGTTCCTGAGGGTAGCCTTGAACCTGAGATCCTCATGTCTCACCCTCTTAAGTACTGAGATTACAGGCATATGCCACTGCATCTGACCCAACTAGTATTTTTTAAAAATAAGCTTTCTGACTATTTCTCTTCCTGTTCTTTCATAATTTATATGTTTATACAGTTAGGGATATTCCTTATGTCCCATCTACTTTCTTCACTCTTTTTCATTCTTCTGAATAGTTTCAAAAGACCTTTGAGATCTGTTACTTTTTTTTATGCTGCCTTATATCTGTTGTCTATGCTCTCTATAAGTTTTTTATTTCAGTCATCATAGTCTTCATCTCCAGGATTTTGGATAGATTCTTTCTATTGCTGAATCCTCCTGAGAGGAAGAATGCTATGTCTTCACATGGTGGAAGGGATGGAACTGGCCAAGATATTGTCAGGTCACTTACAAGGGTACTTAACCCAATTATGATGGCAGAACATTTTTTACTCTGTCAGGTCACTTACAAGGGTACTTAACCCAATTATGATGGCAGAACATTTTTTACTCAATCGCCCCTTAATGGCCGAACCTGTTAATATTGTAGCAACAGAGATTAAGTTTCAGCTTGAAGTTTGAAGGGAACAAAAACATTCAAACCACAGATGTCAATATCTACCTTTTAATTAGTGTTTAAACTATCTATAGTATAATATAATTTTTGGCATATATGCATTTAGGTCCATAATCTTTATTCTCTATTCTTTATTCTCAATTCTCTTGTTGTTACACTATTTTTTGTTCTTTTTTCTTCCTTTTCCTGCCTGTTTTGGTTATCTGATTATTTGTTAAATTTATTTTTAGTATTTTATTTTAACTTCTGTTTTTATGGGCATATATCTGCATTTTTCATGATTTCTTAAGAACAATATGCTTCCTTATTCTTTTACAACTTAGAGTCAGTATTGCAGTATTTTACCACTTCAGACACAATGTTGAAACCTTGCATTAATTATATGGGTCATTTTATATCACCCAACCCACTCCCATTAAACTTTATACAATAGGAAGCATATGCATTACATAAATACACTGTTCTACTCTTAATAGCAATGTTATTTTTATTCTCAAAAGTAATACTTATTTTTAAAAACTTAAGAGGAAAAGCAATCTTCTATATAAATCTCAATATTTACCAGTTCTGTTAATCTTGTTTTATTCCTAAAGTTTCATGTTTCCTTCTGTATCATTTCCCTGCTGCCTGAAGAATTTTGTTTTAGCATTTCTGGTAAAGCAGATATTCTGGCACCAATTCTCTTCGTTGTTCTTTATCTAAGAAGATCTTTATTTGACTTTCATTTCTGAACAATGTTTTCAGTGGGAGTAGAGTTCTTAGTAGACAGTTCTTTTCCTTCATAGTTTAAAAACATTCTGCTTTTATGGTTATTGATGAAAAAGCTATGATCTTTATTCAATGTGTCATTTTTCTTTTTGTGTTTTCAATTATATTTCTACCCAGTATTTTGATGATATAGTAGACTCAAAACTGGTTTTGTTTGCTTATTGTTTAGTGTTTGTTGAGTATCTTAGATAGCAAATTTTTTTTTAGCATATTTTTCAAGGTTTCAACTATTATTTCTTTGAATATTATTTCTGCTCAAATGCTCCTCTCCTTACATTTTGGAACTCCAAAGACACATGAATATGACTTTGTAATGTTCTCTGAAAGATATTTACAGCTGTATTCATTGTTTTCTAATAATTTTTTCTTTGTCGTCATTAAATTGGAAAATTTTTAAAAATTAAGTTTACTGACTCTTTTCCTTTGTCATCTTCTATTTTTCTATTGATTCTATCTGGTGAATTTTTAAATTTCAAATATTGAATTTTTTTCACTTCTAAAATTTCATTAAGTTCTTTAATTTTTTTTTCTATTGCTAAGAACTTCTATCTCCCAATTATATTAAGTTGAGCAGAGTTACATGTTCCTAAGTACTGCACAACTATGACTTCTGCTATATAGTATTTGGTAATTTCTATTTCTGAGTCATCTTGGCTTTGATATCAGTTATTTATCTTTCCCTTGAAAAGTGATCATATTTTTCTGGATTTTGTTTGTCAAATAACTTTAGATTATATACTGGATATTTTGAATGGACTCTGGTTTCTGTTACATATGTATGGAGAATGTTGATAGTTTTAAAACATTTTATAATTATTATTTTTGCAATCACCTTATTTTTGTTATGACTATAAATTCCATCTCACCATTTGTGAATGTTTGCTGAGGTGTCAGTTCAGTTCCTAAAGCCTTTGCTTTGCTCTTTTGTGTTGGACAGGTTTAACTCAGTTGTGTACCTACAACTTAAGAGGTTCATATATAGCATTATGGAATCCCCTTCTCTAGCTCTGTTTACTTGAGGATTATCTATTATCTATTATTATCCCTATTATCTACTCATGTGTGCTTCTTTTCCAGAAAACAGAGAAATTAAGTATTGGTTTTTTTTTTTTTTTTTTGGGGGGGGGGAGAGTACATTAGATATCAGCTGTCACTGTCCTGCTGTTCGATGACTGTATCTCACTGTTGGGCCAAGTTGAAAGAGGGGGCAAATAGAAAACCCACTCCATGCATTGCTTCTACAAACCATGTCTCACTTCTACAATCTTTGTTTTTATGTAATTTTGCTTGTATGCAACAGAAGGGGTGGGATATTGTGAATGGACACTGCTATCTAATAACCAGAAATTGTATATATATTGTAATTTGAACTACATTTGGATGTAATTGCTATTTTTTAAGACCATCTATTTATGGTTTTAAAAGGAAACCATTAAATAATAGTTTTTTTCTTTATTAGTTACTCAATTCAAACTTAAGGCCACCATCCCATTATCACTATGCTATTTTAAAAAGTAAACATTCCTTTCCTTTTATCTAAATCATTTTTATATAATGTCCTGTAAATGTCTTTATTATTCTTTAAATCTTGACATAAAATTGAATTTGTGTAGGTATATAAGAGGAGTCAGTATACATTGTTCTTTAAGTTGCTCACTAGCTAAGTCTTGCTGAAATCTTTTTGTTAGAGAGGAAGAATGGTGTGTTGGCAGTGTAACTAATTAGTTTAACTAATTTCTCCTAGATGTACTTATTGAAGATTCTGAGGTTGGATTTTCTTTTCTCTGGCTCTTTTTGTCGCTCTGAGTGTAAGGAATACATGATAAACTAAGTCTGTAGAATTCTTTCCATACTCAACTCTGCCTTTACAGCTTGGCTGACGGGTTAGACATATTTTCCCTGATACGTACTTTGTGATCAACATTTTATTTCTCAAAATTCAATTTAACTTTCTCAAATCGAGGAAGTACTCCAGCTGCCTGAAAAGCAAGTGCCAATGTGATAAATGTGTCATTCCAGATTTCTGGATTATATAGATAGAGGAAAGTAAATTGGTGTTACATAATCAACATCTAGCCAAACACCAGTTTCAAACAAAAATAAATTCCTTTTATGAGAGGTATGAATAAAAAGGAGAGAAGTCTAGATTTGTTAGACATGGAAATCTGGAATGCTGATATTTGGCAACTCATAAAACTCATAATGAGACATAACATTCTATTTGGCATAAAATTGGAGAGACGAGTATAGAGGGGAATCACTGAAGACATTTATATGTTACATATTCACAAAAATACTTTTCTTCATACTTTGTTGATATATTCTATAAATTTAACTTAATGAATAATGACAATCTAGCCAGACAATAAGGCAGGTCTAAGATATATTTAACAGTACATGCCAGTAATTTCTGCACCAACTTTTTTTTTTTTTTTTTTTTTGTGATACTGGAGATTGAACCCAGGGACATTCTACCTCTGAGTTACACACCCCTAGTCCCTACTTTTTATTCTTTAGTTTAAAATAGGATCTCACTAAGTTGCAGAGAGCCTCACTAAGTAGCTGAGGCTGGCTGTGAACCCATGATCTTCTTGTCTCAGCTTTCCAAGCACAAGGATTACAACCATGTGCCACCACGCCTGGCTTACTTTTGTTGTCTTTTGAAATGAAAGGAAACTTAACTTAGAGCAAAACAGTAAGGAAATTAACACAGCATTTGTTCTGAGAAAGGTCAATAAACAAATCTTTAGTCTTTTAAATTAATGACAGTTATTACAAATCATGACCTATTATCTGTCAACAAGAGGTCTCAGGAGGTATGTGGTGGTGAAACAGTGAAGGTAGAGAACAAGCCATTTGCAATAAAAAAAAGTTATAAGGAAGATAATATGGATGTGTATTCTATATCTCCTGTTATGTAGTGGTTTTATTTTGAAGGTTAGAATGACATTTAAATTAGAAACCTAGGAAAGAAGATAGCATATATTTTAAGATAACAAAGCAGTTTTTTTTTTTTTAGCAAACACATATGTTTTCAGTAAGCATTTTTTAATTTAGAAAAAATGAGTAGAAGTCTAGAAAGCAAGCAGTAAAGGAAATTACATAATTTATTTCTTTATCTTTATTATCTTTATCAAAGGATGAAGTGATCTTGTGACCATAGTGTTACCACTCTTGGTATTACATTATATAACATGTACTATTAATATTTATTGCTAATCTCTATTCTTGATGGAGCTGAGGAATTTGATTCTCTCCCTTCTAATCAAAGCCTCTTTTCTTCTTTGGTCTCCTCATAAGTCTTCTGAGATTGGTTAGTAGATTCTCTACAAAACATTCACTATTAATATTATCCATTTGAAACATTTGCTCTTACAAATAATACTGTAAAGATACAGCTGGAAATTTCCAAAAACACTTTAAAAATATGTACAATAAAACAAATCACTAGGCCAGAAACTTTGCAACAGCTAGAAGAAAACATAGGAGAAACATTCTAATATAAGATACAGGCAATGACTTCTTCAATAGGACTCCTAAATCTCAGAAAATAATACAAATAATAACAAATGGGATGGAATCAAATTAAAAAGTTTCTTCACAGCAAAGTAAACAATAGCATGAAGAGAGACCCTACAGAATGGGAAAAAAATCTTTGCCAGCTACTCTTTTGATAGAATAAATGTCCAGACTATATAAAGAACCTAAAAAGCAACTTTTAAAATAAAATTTATTTCCTTAATCATTAAAATATAAATACTCATGATGTTTTGTATTTCAGTACACTCTTGTAACTACTCTTTGATGGGCAGGTTGGTATGACTTTTCCTACATTTATTGGTTTAGTTATTCTTTCTTATTTTACATCCAGTGTAAACTTGTATATAAAAAGGATCATATCAACCCCTGGTACCTTTAAAATGATTTATAACTTTTATGTCTTGGGGATATACTTGTTAGTTTAAGATGATGAAAAATACTAGATGACTTCACATTCTTCTAAATGATCTGGCTTTGGATAGTTTTCCAGTTTATATCCCCATGAGTACCTACTTCCTTTTTAACAATACGGACTTCATTCTTTTTAAGATGGCAAAAACACATGCTTGTATATTTTATCTAGATAGAAATTTCTATAATACCAAACATGTTATCCATTTATCTTTTGGCTAAAACCAGATAAATGCCCTTAAAGAAGTAGTTAAAAAACTTTTCTTCCATAACATAAGAACTACTGTAATATCTGACAGCAAATATTACAGCTTAGAGAAACACTCTTGATGTTCATATATGACCAGGAGTTAGCAACTAGAGTCACTTTTTGATTTTCACTGATAATTGAATGCTCATCTTCTTACTGCTATCTTGTTTCTTTTCTATTTTTTCCTATCACTTATTCAAGACATTTCTTTTTTAATCCATAGCCTATCTGATAATAATAAACTGGCATGAAAATTTAAATATTCAGATTGATATGATGATAGGAATGAGAGTCAAGTTTTGAAGAAGACTTCCCAGAAAAACAATTAGGGAATTTTAAAGTAAGTGAGAGGCATGCATGCAAGGGACAGAGAACTTGCAGAGTATAAAATAAAGAAGAGTAGGCCCTTGATACAGCCAACAAAGTGAACATGAGAAGGTTAATACAGTCCGAATCCTGAAGCAGGTATGGAGGGAAAAGCTAATGCACTCCCACAGTCTCAGGGGAGTGAGAGGTGGTTCTAAGTTGGACTTTTCAAAATTGTGAATCCTCTACTGATCAAGCTATTCTGTGGTTTTCTTCTCCTCAGTCCGAACATATTATTTATAGTGGATGTCCTCCTCCACGCACAAAAAAGATGATGATGATGATGATGATGATGATGCCAATAATAGAAATAATAAACACCATTAACTCTACCAATCTATCTAGTTACAACTCCAAATTTATTCTTATGCAAAGTCTGGAACTTTGTATCCTTACTCAGTATTGCCATACCGCTTGGCCAAATTCTGCTAACCATGAGACCAGTGGCTTCCTTTTTCAGACAGAAGGAACTGAAAGATACCATGGTCTCACATATAAGCATAGGCAGTTGACCTTTTCAAATATTTGTCATGTGTTGAACTCAAATATCAACTACCTAACACTAAGCAAACTTTGGTTAAATTATTTTAATTTCTTAATTAAATTTTTATTTTATTTTAGTAAAAGCTGTTATTCAGAATAACTTCTGGCAGAAGCATGTCTTTCACCAGTGATGATGTTTTACTTTCAGTGTCTTACACTGTCATGTTTACTTTGACCCTATCTTATTACCCTGACCTCATATTACACCAATATTCTCCCAGAAAACTTAGTTCATGAACTGTAAAATGCATCTCTACTAATAATGGTTAATTCAATTCAAATCTATTTCTTTGTAGTGATTTGAAGACCTCTAGGCCATACCTTATCTCATTTGCTTTTTTATATGTAGTATGCAGCTTTTTTATACGTAGTTATTGCCAACTGGTGGGGTTTTTTTTTTTTTTTTTTGTATGTTAAAGGTTTTTTTAAATTGGAACAAATAAAAATAAATATAGTGAGATTAATTAGAGATTTAAGTGAATATAAAGAAATATGTGAACAAATAAGAATTAAGCAATTGTGGTATATGATAGAAGTAGAATTGTTAGAACTTGGTAAGCAGGTGTGGAGTCTGAGAAAAAGAAGAACTGCAGTAGAATCAAATGAAATATACAGACCATTGTCTTCCTGGGACAAAGAATATCAAGAGTTTAGCACTTGTTTGTGGAAGTAGTTAAAAAAGGTATACTGTTTTAAGTCCTTCATCATATCAATATATTTTGTTGGAATCTTTCAGGTTTTAAGGAAGAGAATTAGGTAAGATTAAATGGTAAACTTTATTCAAAGGATGAGATGGGCATTAGGAAAAATACAAACAATTTTTTTTCGGTATAAAGTGTCACATTGGCAACCAGTCACTTTCTCTGAACACAAGTCTTTGCTCTTACCTTTATTGCTATTTATTTCTGTGATAACTACATTATTTTCTCCCATTGCTTTCACTGCATCTGCCCCTCCTGAACACCTTTCTCTTCTCTTGGTCATTGTTTCTGTGTAATTTTATGGCTTATGAATACTCATGAATTTTGCTCTTGATTATATAATCTCAAGGCACCTTTGTATGGCCTCCACCTTTTGAGTCTATACAGTTGGCTCTGGGCCTAACTATTAACATTTTTGGTTCATTCAGTAAAAACTTCTAGCTTGCTTTTATTTCACAGCTATTAAGCCTCAATCATTATATGTTGAAGCTTGTACAAACACTGTCCTTCATAAATAAATACTTATGTTTTAGATTATATGGATGAATTTCCAGTTTTCTATTTAAATTTGTCCAGTAGCATAAAATGGTTTTATAAGGATGTGTGTGTGGGGGTCATTCTTTGACAAATATCTATTAAGAGCCTGTTATATACCAACCTATAAAGTACTAAGTCACAGGCATAGAGGAAAAAGGGAGCAATTACAAAAGTGGTGATATTTTAGCTTCTGCTAGTGAATAGAAAGAAAGAACATTATAGGCAAAAGCAACATCTGTTCTTGTAGGTTCTTAGCAATTCCCTTTTGTTGCTATTCTTGTTGATATAAATTGTTAGTTCTTTATGGGACCAATTATCTTTGCACATGATATAAAATAAAGCTATTCTGAAGATAAATAATGTGAAAATGGCAGATAAATGTTATAAATTTATATGCCACTATTTAAAATAGTCTTTATATTTATTTATTTTATTTAGGTGGCAAAAATATACAATGTGTCTAGATGGAAATATCAAGTATATCATTTAACGTCTTTGCAAACAGCTAATAATTTAAAATTCTTGACCATTTTCTAGTTTTCCACCAGCAAATATGAAGAGAAATGTCAGTGTTTCACAGATGTTTCTATTCTAGGATGTGAATTTATGAATTTTAGAAGAACATTCATATGTTTAAAACCCTACTGAGGCCCCAGATGAACCAGATTATGCATGCACTATTCTTAGAGATTACTATTTCCAAAATCTCTTTTTATAAAAATTGAAGACTTGTCAGTGATTTGTCCTGTTAAAATTTATTAAAACAAGGAAGAATCACTATTGAGGGTTCTCTCTCTCTCTCTCTCTCTCTCTCTCTCTCTCTCTCTCTGTGTGTGTGTGTGTGTGTGTGTGTGTGTGTGTGTGTGTGTGTGTTTGTGTGTGTTACTGGGGATTGTACTGGGGGCAATCTACCTCTGTGCTATATCCCCATCCCTATTTTATTTTTAATTTTGAAACTAAGTTGAAGAGGGCCTCTCTAAATTGTTGTGACTGACTGTGAACCCACCATCCTCCTGTCTCAACCTCCCAGTACTGGGATTGCAGGCATGTGCCACCATGCCCACCTGAGGGGTTCTTTATATAATGAATTTATATTATAATTAGAATCTTAAATTATAGATGCTAAGTGTAAGTAAGCAGCTGTCTGTTAAAGAAAAAACTAAATCTGAATAAAAACTCAGAGTCTTTCAAAAGTTCCATGACAGTAAAATGAAGACCTTCACAATTCCCAGAAAGTTTCCTGTCTCATCTTTTCTGAGGCAAATTTTTCAAACAATCCAGCTCTCTCCCTTCTATCTGCTGAGTTTTAGAGAGGAGAGGAGGTCTATTAGAAACATTTACAGAAGTCTTCACCATAAGTGATCTTACATTGTAAAGAAAAGCATCTTTTATATCTTCTGGGATCCCAGACTTCCATCTGGATCCTGCATGTTTAACCATCCTAGAATTTTAGTTTCTGAAAGAATTTTTTTTTCCCAATGACATAACAAAAATCCACCATGAGTGAAAATCCTGTAGTAGAAACCACAAATTCTTAGTAACTTAAAATGGAAAGTACACATCATATATATGCAAAGTCCAAATGTGTATGCACGATGGAAGGCTATTCTTTGTAAGCAGTGGTTCCAGGACCCACGTTGCCTTCATCTTTTGGAACCACGATATTTAACAGGCAGTGTCCTAGGTTATCAGGCTTACTGCAGATGCAAGTGAAAGAGAATGATCAAAAAGAATCACAGGTGAAGGGTTTTTAAAGTATTTGTTCCAGAAGTAATGCTCATCAGTGTCTCCCACATTCTATTTACTAGAATTCACTGACATTTTATTTGCCAAATAAAAGTTTAGAGAGGGAGAACTCATGCCTTTCACAGTGGGTGTATGAACTATGTAATACAGGGATATTTTGGAAAAAAATTTGAATAATATTTTTAACTTTACCATCTCTATGTTCAGCATGTGTTACAAGTAAATATATTAGTGCATTATTCATTTTCTTCTTTTGATCGATGTACTTCATTTATGGGGAAGATGATTAGTGTTTGCAATCTTTGAACATTAATGAACGGAACTTGGGACCAAAGGGTCTGGAAAGTTTGTCTCAATCTTCTTGTCCTCACCTAGACTTCAACAGGTCTCCTGTGCTTGTACTTCAGGGATGCTATCTGTCTGGTCACCTGAACCTCTCTACTGGTGGACACCTTCTTCTTTATAAGAATCTAAATGTGCAGTTTTCATTAAAAG
Source organism: Graphiurus murinus (assembly GCA_004027655.1). Classification (NCBI taxonomy): domain Eukaryota; kingdom Metazoa; phylum Chordata; class Mammalia; order Rodentia; family Gliridae; genus Graphiurus; species Graphiurus murinus. The sequence continues at coordinate 289,510 of PVLC010000138.1, forward strand.
TGAAACTGGGAGAATTCTATCACTTTATTCTTGCTTATAAATTTGAGGTAACTCTCCTTAGAGATTTTCCTCTTGATTCAAATCTTTTCCTTTGCTGTCCCTATTGTCAGCAAGCTTCCTGTCTCTAAGTAGAGAGAGAGAGATAGAGAGAGAGAGAGAGAGAGAGAGAGAGAGAGAGAGAGAGAAAAGAAGATTCAAAGTTATCACTTAATCACTCTCACTTTTCTCATCTCTACTATGCTCAGAGGAAAGAAGTTTGTATACAGATGTTTCTAGCATACTTACAATACCCTGAGCAGACTATAAAAACCTGAATAAACATGGCATAGCTTGAACCAGAAAATTCCCGAGTTAGACACATTTTTAGAAGTAACAAGCTCAGATTAGCATAGAAAGCCAAAATAGAATTCCTTGTAGATATATTTTGAACTTTAAAATACTTTACATGTGAATAAATAAAAATTTAACACTTAATTTAAATATACATGGAAAAGAAGTGAATTTGAGATTTCACCCAGTTAAGCATAGGGAAGAAACTATTAATATGATGAGTATAGGTAGTTTAAAGGTTAGGGAAATTTTACTGGCTCTTCAATAATCTGTTAACAATCGGCTCTTCCTTTTTTATTAATCAGGTAACTAGGGATTTGGCAAGTTAAATGTAGTAATAAATTCCTACTTATCTTTGTTTTTGAAATATTCACCTTGAATATGGCATATTGTTTATGTGAATTTAAATTTTCAGTTAATATTGTGTAACTTAGATTTGGTTTGTAATGGAAAGTCTATAATAGGAAGAATTGATTTGTTTTCATGCTATGAAGCACTATTTTTAATATGTTGTACAGATGATTCTCCTGTGTTAAATTTACCCCCTCCTTTTGACAGAGGGATATCAATTTTAGTAGTGATAATTAGCCAAATACATTTCTGTGAAATATTATGTGTCAATCTGTCTTCATTTATTTTTATTAGGATGGTTTTTTGTTTCCCATTCTTCTGAATTTTTCCTTTATGACTTATCCATTTTCATAATTTCATTAACTTTATTCTCATTGATGAAAGATTTGTACCCATTCAGGTAATATATTTTCAAGTTTTTTTTTTTCTTGAATGTTATGTTTCAGATTAGTCAAATTACTTCCAAGTGCATCAATATTAGGGGCAAAGAGATTTCCAAAACAACTCTAGAGACAATATATCACTCCCCAAATTTTAAATTAACGCCATTTATCTTTACTGACAGAACAGTTGTTGGAGAAACCTAAAAGGATATATATAATATTTGGAGATGATTATATCAGAATTTCCTATCATGACTAAAACTGTAGATATTATGAGTAATGCATGGATTCCTGTTCAGTGCACCTGGGATTATCCTTAAGAAAAGTAACACTTTCAGTGGAATCCTGACAGTTTAAAAAATATGTAATATAAGAAAGGTTAGGGGGATTTTAGAACACCAATTTTTAGGGGATTTGATTTTGCCTTTGGTAAAAAGTTAAATAGAGAACCAATTGAGGAGTTAGTTTTCTTGTAATGAAATTTTGACATGTTAGAATTAAAACTATTATGTTTTATTTCTTCCTTTGGCCATTGGCTTTGTTACATATTAGATGCTGGCATGCTGTCTGAGTATATCTTTCAAATAAGGTAGAAGTTTAACATAATTATTCTGATGACACTTTTGCCTTCTATTTCTCCAATGTTAATTAACCATATTTTCTCTACAGGCTAGTCTAATTAGTATTAATTTGTATATATGTGTATGTGGTGTATGTATATGTGTATATATCTACGCATATATAGATGTGTATAGATAAACTATTATTGGTTAGTTTATATGTATGTAGAAAGTACATGATGAAAACATTTAATATTAAAATATTTTTGCTATGCTATTCAAATCTATGAAGAAGACACAGAACAGTTTAAATAGTTTTATTGAGGCAATTTTGAAAAAGAGTCGGTAGCTTAGTACTGTTAGGAAAGTTGGTTCCAGAAATCACTCTATATTAACACTCATAATAAAAGCCAACCAGCAGATGAATATGTTACATTATACGCGTTAAATGAGCGGTGTGTTCATATAAAAATTTAAATGTTAAAAAGAAAGAAAAAACTTATTACAGATGTAGTTGTTACACAACAAAAAGGAAGTTAATTGTGTGGAGAAACATTTCAAGGAGAAGCAGAATCATGGTGAAAAGTTTTGAAGTATGAAACAAAGAAGTCAATAGTTGGCAAAAAAGGTGAGCATTTATCAACAGCTACTCTGAGATAAAGCTTAATAGGAATTTGACACAGTATGCCCTCTTCCTGGATTCTTTATTACATTCTTGTTTTGATATAGAGATTCACATAAAGTTGCCAGGATAGTCTAGACAGGCCTATTTACACTTCAATCAATGGTTACATCTTAAGTAACTATAGTACATTAAACCCAGGGGATTGATGTTGGTACAATATCATTTTATCATTTGTTACTTTGTGTATCTGCCACTTCAAAGAAAACACACACACACACACACACACACACACACAACTATTACATCACAAAATCTTTCTTTAGAAACCCCTTCAAAATCACACCTAGTTACTTTCCATCTCCCACTATCACTCCTAACCTTTGACTACTGATTTATTTTCCATTTCTATAACTTTGTCTTTAAGGATGTTACATAAGTTGAATCATACCATATGTGATGTTTGAATTGGCTTTTTTCTCCAGTCAGAATTATGCCTTTGCTGTCTATCCAAATTGTTGCGAATATCAGCATTTTCTTTTTCTCTGTAATTGATACATAGTATTCCACAGTGTGCATGTACCACAGTTTGTAGCCATTCACCTGTTGTAGGACATTTATGATGATTCTATTTTATAATATTACAAATAAAGCTTCTATGAACATTTGTGGACATGTTTTTAAGTGGGTGTAAAATTTCATTTCTCCAGAATCCCTTCCTTTATGTCTTTTGCCTTCCCCCATTTTTAATATAAAGGTATTAGACATTTCCCATACATCGAGACCCACATCAGGCAGTGTTATAGTTTTTTTTTCATTAATCATAAGTTAAAAACTTAAGAGGACATTAGAGAATAGAATAATGTTTCCTAGAGCCTGAGAAGGGTGTGCAGTGGAAGTAGGGATGTAGAGAGGATGTTAACAGATACAGGATAGAGTTGGATAAAAGAAATGACTTCTGGTGTTGTATAGCACTTCATGACAACCCATCAGTAAGAATAATTAGTTGAATATTTCAAAATATTTAGAAGAAAGGATTTTGAATTTGGCCAATACTAAGAAATGATAAATTCGTCAAAGGACGACTATGCCAAATAGCCTGATCTGGTCCTTACACATTGTGTTCGTGTATTGAACAATCATACTATAGCTATCCCACTGAACTGTCACACAGTACTCCACTCTGTACCCATAATAATTGTAGTTTGTGTCAGTTAAAACAAAATATTTTATAAAGGAAAATCTATTGTATTCACTCATAGTTTTATCTTGTTTGCTGTTCTTTACTCATGATATCCCATAATTTCTTTCCTTTTTCATTTATTTTTTGGTTCAAGAAATTCCTTAGCCATTCTTTTAGCATAGGTCTGCTGGCAACAAATAGCTGTTAGATTTTCTTCATCTAAGAATATCTTGATTTCCCCTTCATTCCTGAAGGATATTTTTTTCTGGATATAAGGTTCCCAACTAAGTCCTTTTGAAAAATGTCACGACACTTCCTTTTTGCCTCCCTGGTTTCTGTGGAGAAATCCACTTTCATTCTAACACTTTTCCTATTTGCTTGCATGTACATTTTTTTAGGAGGGGTGATAGGAACAAGGAAAAAGGCATCTCAGAGAAAAATAGAACCCATGAAGACCAAAATATAGAAGGAGGGAAAGAGAATTCCAGAATACATTTTAGTTACTCTCCCCTGTGAGTAAGTAGAATTCAGTCTTAAATTTCTGAGGATTTGTGTAGAATGTTGACTGAAGAAATGAAGGACGAATTCTTTATCTACTGACTTTCTTCTCCCATTGGTCAGGAGTTGACCCCAAAGTTCTTAAGTGTCCCACACTTTCAGATTTATATATGAATGAATACCAAGATGTTTCATGTCAAGGACAAATAGAAAGATATGACCACGATGAAGTACCAGAAGGTGTTTGCTACAAAGATAATTGGAATAATTTATAGACTTAGAAAATGTGTGGCCAAGCACAAGATATCTTCAGCTTAGACCTTTATTTACTTAAGAGAAGGTGTGGTTTCCAATTCCTTCATGCTTACTTAGCTAAATTGCAATACAATACTTTCCCAGTTTTCATAGGGAATTGGTTTCAGAATCTCATCCCCTCTGCAGATACCAAACACCAAGGATATACAACCCTCTTATATAAAATGGCACAGTCTTTCCATACAACCTACACACATCTTCTTGTATACTTTAAATCATCTCTAGATTCCTTTAAATATATAATATAATTTAAAGGATATATAAATTGTTACACTGTACTATTTAGGGAATGATGGGAAGAAAAAATGTCTATACATGTTCAGTACAGAAGCAATCATTGTAAGTCTAACTACTTTTTCAATCTGGGGCTGGTTGTATCTGCGGATGCAGAACTACAGATATGGAGAGACAACTGTACCATGTTTGCCAGTCCTCAGACCTCAGCTCATTACTCCTTTCTTTCAAGTTTTTATAGTCTGATCATAGCCTGAGAGAGGGCAATTGAGTTCAAGAATCCCTGGATTTTGACACCCTTCCTCTAAGTCTCTGAAGGCTCACTTCCTTTCAGGGTCACACTGCTTCTACTTATTCACAAAGCACACACTTCATTCCATTCCCTTCTTGGACAAGTTCAACTTCCTTCTTGTGCGTGTGTGTGTGTGTGTGTGTGTGTGTGTTTGTATGTATGTATGTATATATACATACACATTAATATATATTTATATTAATCAAAGACTAAAAAAATCACATTTGTATTAATCTAAGTCTTAAATGGTAATGAGACCAAATTTCAAATTAGTAAATCAGTATAATTGAAGGATTACTCAGGAATAATTTTTTTTCTCTGGGAATGTTGAAAATTTGTAATTTTTAATTCTGTAGCAATAATAGTTGTCTTTTTAACATGTAGTTCATATTGTAGGAAATTACACTTGTGACTATTCATTTGTCAAGGGTTTGGTCCTACTACATCACAAAGGATCCAAATAATCTATTGGCAAGTGATTTTCTCTTGAGGCCATTTTCATGATTGGAGAAATGGCCAAAATTTATGATAGATGAAATTATTAGACCACAACTAGGGTGGACATTGGAATGTGCTATTTTTAGTGATAATATCATAAAATGCAAGCATTATTGAATTCTTTTGTTGGCCAGTAATTTTTTTCATCTAATGGATTTATTTAGCCAAGAAATCATCTCACAATTCTCCTTTCAATATCATTAGGGTAATTGGACCATCTGATTTATCAGAGATCATCTTGGTTTATGCTATTCTCTGTGTAATAATTAATAGGTTTTTCCTTCACACTTAAACAATGTCCTGAATAGGCCAATAAATTACATGATCACCCAAATCATCATCCTTGACATCTGAATTTAAATCTTCCTCCAACTGGAATTTTAAGTGTTTTGTATGTGTGTGTAAAGTCTAAATTGTTTATAAAACAATGTTTGAATGTAATGTGTCTTTGAGAATTTTTCTGAGTTATGTTTGCCAGGATTTTTCTGGCTCCCTAAAAGTCTTTATCAAACTAGGAGTCCAGATGGTCAGTTCTTTGGTTGCCCAGAGACAGGGGAGTCAAAGCTTGTTTCTGCATGACTACAATCTGTCCAAACTTAAGTAGGACAGGAAGTTTTCCCAAGCGATTGCATGAACAGAATGTTACCAATTCTTAAAATCTCCACAGGTTACATGAAGTAGGGGAGAATCCTGTTCTATTTAAATCTAATTCCGTCTACGGTATAACCATTGTAGTTATCAATAGCATAGTAATAGTGAGAAAGTTTAAAAAAGAAATTTTATTTTCATCCTAGCTTAAAATATTTCTCTCAAAGACAAAAATATGCTGATTTGTATCTAATCAAGGAAGCTGGATCCTTGTTTAGATGTATAACTGAAAATTTTCTTAGATATTAGTCAAGGCTTATCATTTAAATATGCTTTGTAATTAAATTTGTGTAAGTTTTTATAAAAAATGAGATTAAGTAGAAAATTGGGTAAACATGTCATCAGAAAATGTTTGGAATAGGAAGAAGTGGACTAAAGTTGTTTACTTTGGAATGTCAAACTATTTTTTTTTCCATTATAAGAAAAATATTTTGAAATATTCAATAAATACTCCTACATGAATTTTAAATCCAACCAACATTTATACTAAATATCTAAAGGCAGGTAAGACAAGAACATTTTGTTGTCAATGTTTCAGTGTTTTGTATTTTAGTTGCAAATGAATTGCAAAGAGTATTTTTAAATGTGAGCATATTATACAAGTGACCAAATTATGTTATTTTTCTTGATGAGGAAAATTTATTTATTTATTTATTTTTTCTGTAGAATAATTTATTTATATTTATTTATTTATTTATTTATTTATTTTTGTTGTTGTTAATGTATATTTTAAAGCTTTAATTTTTTTTTTTTTTTAATTTTTATTGTAGTAATTCGTGCAATATAGTGTACATCTTTGTTAAGTACAAATTGTTAACAACATATTTGCACACAATTCTCATTTGACCCCTTCCCCGATTCCCTCCCCTTTCCCGTTCCCTCCCCCTCCCTCCCCCTAAGGTCCACTTCAGTGAGTGACCTTGTTATGATTGTGTAGGT